>APFE030502604.1:2217-12900 GCA_000404065.3 Pinus taeda | reverse complement strand
TATATTTTCTAATAATTAATGAATGAGGAAATTACAAGATATTTATACAATCATAGTCTCAAGATAGGAATGCTATCTTAGACGTACAGTAGTGTGGTTGAGAGATTCTCTCAACCACACACTAATCTAAAGAAAGCTAAATCCCTATTATATAGGAACAAACTCCTCAAATGGAGAATTGTAACCATAGACAAGTAGGAATTAATAATTTCCAACTGATTTACTACAACAAAGAACATCGTGCTAGATCTATTTTGTAGTGAAAAACAAAAACTCTATTGTCGATCTATAAACTTGTTTCTCGTTATTTTTTTATTTAAGTTTTTAATTCGAGAATGTATAAATATCTTCTTTCTTTATGTAAAAAACTCTTTAATTTTATTAATATTAATACTCTTTTACTGAAGTGTAAATGCGTTCTTAGTCAAGTTTATTTGAATTCATGGAACTTACACTCAACGGGAGGGCCCACTAGAAAGGTATTTGAATAGTTAACATTTTATTTCCTTTTCATTTTAAGTAGATTTTAGTTGGGTTCGTAGTTAAATTAAGTTTTCATTTCCTTACTGATTTCCATGCCACAAGACTAAGTGCTCATTTAATTTCATTTTGCAACTTTGTTCGTTAGGAGTTTCCACTTAGTATTATATTTGAATTGTTGAATTGATTCATTTCTCCATTGCACGCACCAGTAATCTATCATAATTTCAAGTTTCATTTCCGCTCTTTAATTCATGCAATAGGATTGATTTCAGATAGTTTGTTTCTATAATTAGTTTCAATTATGTAAGATAAAACAGGATTTGAAATTGACGCAGTAGACTAATATTTCATTTCAACAAGTAAAGAACCCCTTTTAATTTGATGCAACTAGAATAGTCTCTTCAATTCAATGCAATTGTACTAGCCATTTCAATATTATGCAAGCAAAATCGATTCAATTCCTTTTTTTGGAAGCATAGTTTACCTTTTTAAATTTGATAGAAAGAACATTTGCAAAAATTTTAGCTGAGTTGATATTGATCTAGTTGATTTTTGCAATTTCCTTTGCTAGGTTAAAAACTACTTTGTCATTTCATAATAAATAATAAAATTCCTGGTATATATTGTGCACATGTAGTTCACAAGTACAGGAACCTCGATTTGACAATTAATGAGGTAATTTAAGTACCAATTAAATTATCCAACATAGATCTTTCCCCTGATTTTCTATCCTTAATAATGCGTTTGGTGGTAAAATACTTCTTTCATGGATACAACAACTTCTATTGATGTTATGGTATTTTCAAGAGTAATTCTCTACACAAGGTGAATAACTTCTTTTGACAATCATAGTCCTTCAAACATTGTACTTATTTCTTATAACCAAGCATACTTCCTTCACCAATTTGAATGTAAATGTAGATATGGATGCAACCAATATTCTTCCCATTCTACTTATGAATCTTTGAAGATAACATTTTTCTAACTTCCTTTTCGCTGGACTACTAGTTTTGAAATGCTAGTGTGTAAATTTTTGGATGGGTGACCTTTTACTGTAATATGAGCCACCTGAAGTTTTCAAACTTCCTAAGATAATTGGATCTTTGGCCTAATGAATCACTGTTAATGAATTCAAATATTCATTTAGGATTTTCTATAGGAAGGCTTCTTCTTCTCCTTTTAGAACTACTTGAAGCCCATAAGAGATGCTTATACAAGATATTGCAGGCTTCTTGGGTTTTTCAAAAGATAACATGGATGCTTCTTAAAATTTCAGATCTCATTCAAAATGATAATGTGGATACCTTTTGGAGAAGTGTATAAAAATTTGATTTATATGACACTATTGGTTAATGCTCCCATAGATGAGGTCTAGATCTTCCTGAAACCTTAAATAGGTCCTAACTTATAATAAACCAAAACCTCTATATGATCCTTTACCAAGACTTCCTTCTTTCTTAAAAGTGAAATCCTTTAAAAGATGATGAGAGCCAAAGATGTTCAAGCTTCCTTTCCCCACCCTTTTCCCTTCTTCTTCACTGTTTCTTTGATACTGTGTTAGAAAATAAGAAAGGTGGAAATATTTTCTTATCTTGATAATAACTTGTGATGTATTTTGTGGTGTATTTTATTTCTTATTATCTTATTTTATGTCTTATTTTATCTTCTTATAATCAAGTAACTATAAAAAAACAAGAGAATGAAGATCAAGCCAACAAGTGACACAATATGTAGGCTCTCAGCTAGGGAAATACCCCTCTTCTAGGGAAAAACCCAAAAATTATGTTCTCTTCTATAATAACCAAATCAAATGATACAACCAAGACCTTTCGACCAATAATAATACCTCGTCTAATCCACCAAGTTAGCATCCCAAGATGGATACTTAAATTCTAGTTAAGATCTCCGAAAGTCAACACAAGTCAATTTCCTTCAAGTTTAGTCAAAATTTAGATTTTGGCTTCCTGCACTAGAATTCAAACCTGTACTGTATACTTGCAATGTTCAACCCTCGTGAAACTCATAAATATTTCACTTGTAGGGGAAAACAAGATAAAAATGGGTTTCTCTCCTTCATTTGGGTTCATCATTTCTTCCCTATGGTTTTTCTTCCTTATTCAAGACTTTTTCACCTCCTTTTCTTTCCTTCAGACTTCCTTGCAATTGAAAACCAAACTTCTCTTGATTTATGACACAATACGTTGAATACATCACTTATTTATATTGGTTGAAGCTCGACTTGATGGAGATGGGGTTGACTTGATGGAGGAGAATTATTTTACATTTTTGACATAAAAAAAAAACTTCTTTCACATAAGGGTCCCAAGAAGGCTCTTTCACATGATGACTATGAAAATGACTCATGACACAACCCTAGGAACAGAAAATGGCTTCTTAGACCTAGAAACATAATTAAATGAGCATGAAACTCATGCTTATAAAATAATTTTTCTTTGATCTTTTACAATAATTTTATTTTTCTTTCCTTTTATAAAATACATAAGAATTACATCATTTCATGAGCTAAACAACATTTATGAAGACCGATACTAGCCACATTGTAAACATAATTAGGGATGACATGGCATCCTCTTGAATTATGGTGGTGAAAATAGGAAGGTCAAATTTTGAGTGGCACAAATTTCACATACATAGTCTGATTGACACGATTATTGCACCATTGGAAATGTATTTGTGTGTAGAATATGAAAAATAGGTGTTGCGCTAAAGAAACAAATATTTACCTGTAAAAAAATTAATTTGATGCCTCAAAATGCTCCCGAAATTTTTAAGATCCGAAATTTCTAAACTGGTCCTTGCTACTAAAAATTGTCCTCAAAGATAATTCCTCCACTTTTTCCACTCTCAAAGCATTAAGATGGATGAAAAATAATATAATGATCCAATCCAGATCACATGGAAAAATTCATCCTCATTTTCATAAATGATATACTTATCTATTTGAAGATCAAGGAGGAGCATGAGAGCCATTTAAAAGAAATATTACAAGTTTTGAGAGAGTTCAAGATTTATGCCAAAATCTGAAAGTGTGAGTATTTCCAATCAAAAGTTCAATAATTAGGGACTAGTGTCTCTAAGGAGGGAGTAGTTATAGATCCACTGAAGATAAATGCAATTATGGAATTTCTTTCTCCTGAGAATGTGATGGAAATCAGGTCCTTCACGGGTTTGGCAAGTTATTAACAAATATTCATTTGAAGCTTCTCAAAGATTCATCATCCAATGATAGAAATGAAAAAGAAAGGCACTAAATTTCAATAGACAACTGAATCTACAACTAGCTTTGAGATGTTAAAGCACCTTCTCACACATGCACCATTTTAATAATAGTACATCTAGAGAAAGACTTTGTGGTGTGCATGGATGTTGACAAGGAGGGGCTTGGTGGGATCCTGATGCAAGAAGGGAAAGTTGTGTGCTATGAATGTAGAAAGATGAAAAAAATGAGCATTATTATATCACCCGTGATTTGGAGTTGGAAAAAATAGTCCATGCATTGAATTTCTAGAGGCATTACCTCTTTTGGAGGTAATTATATTAAAAATAGACCATTGAGGGCTTACATGCTTGTTTTGATTGACCCAAGCTAAATACCAGGCAGGAAATTTGTTTAGCGCTAATTAGTGAGTGCGATTTTGAAATAAAATGCATCGAGGTTAAGGGGAAAAAGGTAGCTAATGCACTAAGAAGAAGGCTCCAAGTAGATCATATAGAAACTATAAGTTTTTGTGAATTTGACATAAAAGAGAATGTTATGCAACCTGTTAGCTCCTACTGCAGCAGGTATTCATTTTTCATGATTGGCATTTTACAGGCCAATTATGTCGTACTTTGCTTGCTGCAATGCTCCATATTTGTTCAAACAGTCTCCAAATGAAGAAGGCTACTTCAAGATTCATTCAATGCCTTCAAATTTTGTAAATTTTTCCTGGTATCACTACTTCTAGTTAAAGGGAGGTCCAAACAGTTTAATCTTGGTCTCCCTAGGTTTAAATTTCATGTTTTAGAATATAGAGATTGTAAGTCTATCCAAACAGTTTAATCTTGGTAGACTCTTAGATAGGTAGAGAAACAGAAGAGTCCAACAGTTTAATCTGGGCTCTGGAAGAAATAAGGATAGTATGTAGATAGGAAAGCATCAAAAGAAAATGTATGATGGGTTTGCAAGTCTAAGTGCAACCCCAAGCAAAGGAAGAAAAAATGCTAGGCAAGTAGGCTGGGTAGGTAGTTCTGAAGGCTGTTGAATTGCTGACAAGTTCCAAGTTTGCAGGTATCATATTATGCAGAACATTATCAACAAATCTTTGTAAGCAAAAGGCTCAAATGAGGTATAACTAACTCCCCTTCTCTGTTGTCCCCCAATCATTAACTAATATCTCAAAAAGAGGTCAAGATCTGCTTGACACCTCTTTAGTTCATCATCTTCATCACTCCGATTGAGTAAAGATCTGCTTTGCTCAAAGTTGTTCCATATCTTCTCCCAAAGTATGGTCCTACCCCCTGTAACAGCCTAAGTTCCCCCAAACTTAGCGCTTTCTTACCACCTCCACACTAACCACTAACATTATTATGTAGCTCCCTATGTTTCCCATCCCCGTATTAATATTAAGTAAATTCTCCTATGTAATATCCCTTCCCCTGGTTGAAAAATAACCATAGCAAGTTTCGGGAATTGTTTAGTTTATCAGAAACTAAGCAAGAACCCCAACCTCCGAAACCACCTTCCAGATACTATGGACTGCTTCCTAAGTATCAAGCTCCCCCGAAGTAGTCGGACCCCTTCCGAAACTTCAAAAACCCTTCACACCCACTTACTTACCTTTTTTCCCCTCAAAGCCGTTTTCGCATCGCAACCTCGCCATCTCACTTTCATGCAAAACAATGCCCATCTGTCCCCCGCCGATGCGACATCGCGAAATCGGTGATCGGCGATTGCAAGCGCCGAGTGTCCAATCTGTTCACCCCTCCGTCCCATCCGATGCGATATCGCATATCGGCAATCGCAAGCACCACACATCCAACCCAGTGATCCCCCTCTTTCCTCGCCGACGCGATATCGCGATATCGCATCGGAGTCTCTTCACCTCATTCCACCAAGTACCTCACCACGTCGCGCTGTACCAGGGACCCACTGATGATGTCATCCGCCGTACAACCAACGCAGTGCTTACGTCAGCAGCTAGAAAAGCCGAAAAAGCTTCGCGCAAGGAGAAAAGTCGCACTTCGGAGCTCCAGATCAAGAAACAGAGGTAGTTTTCGATGCGCATCGCTACGGGAAATAGGCCATTTCAAGGAATATTCAGGGAATCTTCTGATTGCCGAGCCCACTGCGTGCCGAAAAAGCCGGAAATCACCTAATTGTGCCAAAGGATCCGGTTTAAAGACAACAACAGATCATTCACAGAGTTTAAAGTGTATCAGATCAAATCAGCAGGCTCCAAGCATGTCAAAGAGTATCAGTCGACAGCGGAAATCATCAATGTAGCGGCAAAGTGTATCAGAGAATATCTTGAGCAGTGGCCCAAGCAAGAGAAAATTGAATATCTTCCAGCAGATCCATAGGAGGAGGGCAAAATCACTTGAAGCTCTCAAATCATAATAATTGCACATTCAATTCGCACCAAAGCCGAACTGCAACCCCAAAGCGCATTCACTTTAGCGGCACCGCATCTGGTCCCCAAGGGCCACCTCGTCACCTGTTCCGATTCAGCTGCCCCCAGCGCACCCAAAAAGATTTACTTGCATTTATTTCCAACAGCATTTAGATTTTTGAAGAGTTCTAAGCAGACCTGTCACAGTCACTTGTAATGATGTCTTTCTGATATTTTCTCTATAAAAACCACCCGAAGTGATATTGTAAATGGTTGGTTGGTTGGTAGTAGTAGTTGTTGGTTAGTTTCTTTTCCAGCAATTTTCTCTGAGTAAAGACTCGCACTGTAGCTGTCATATTTTTCATAATCAAAGATTGTTGAAAGCATGGATTGCGAAACAACTTGCTGTTTTCTCTTGGCCAAGGAATGATCACGGAATTCCTGTGTCTCTGCATGATCCAATAAGTGTTCTTCTTCCCTGTTTATTTTATGTTTTTATCATCTTTCCGCCTTTCTAAGTTGCAAGAAAAAAGAATAGCTTAAGATTTGTTTAAATACACCTTAAGTTCAATTTCTGCACTTTTCGATGTTTTCTTACAAAATAGTTATGAGCCAGAATTCTTAAATGCTCTGGTTTACCCTGTTTCTTTCACACATGAGTGCATGTCTTTGGAATTCTTAACTGCTCCGGGATCCTACTCATCCATTTCTCCCCTTTTTCAGCATGATGAAATGATTCTCTTTTGCCTTTCATCCCTGATGTTCATTCCGTACTTTTAGCAAATTGAGTATTGTATCCTGCGTGGCTATCCCGCTCCGTATCCCCTTGTGACCAAGAAAACGCTCGTATGCTGCAACCTGTGACTCCATGCCCAATGGTTCAGAACTTATAACACCTTATTGTTCCTCTTTACTCGAGAATCCTACCTTCCTCCCAATCACAGTCAACATTCCCTTGAAGTCAGAAAGCTAGCCTAAAATCATCAACTAAGGTTGAGCCTAGATCAACTAAGGTTGAATCTAAAGGAGAGAGCCCTCTCCAATTGTAGGTGGGCTAGAACCTGCAATCAGAAGATTGGTTTGTGGTTACCTCGGCCGTATCCCTACTAGGAGCATAGGGACAACCTGAGTGATAACAAAACCAACTCACAAATAGATAGATCGTTGACTTATAAATTATCCTCTTTGAGGAGGACACCTCCTTTACATTACATAAAAGAAAATTTCTTGGATGATACAAATGACAAGACCTCCTTTCTATATATAGGAGTTTAAGGAGTCACAATATAATCAAACCCTACATAACAATAATATTGTAAGGGAACAATAATAACAATAGTGGGATTCTATGGGGCATAACAACTAATAAAACTAATGGGCTACACTAGTATTATAGGTACCTAACATGCCCCTCTCCTTCAAAAAAGTGTTGTCCTTAATGCTTGAGTAGTTTTGGATGCTTCTGTATGAAATTCTCATCCTCCCATGTGGAATCTTCAGTGGGTAAGTTATTCAACTTGATGAGATACTCTGAAATTGATCAACTTAGTAACTTTCAGGTTCTTGTTTCCATGACTGCTTCAGGATCCATTATGATTTTTCCTTCCTCGTCAAGTTCTGGCAGTATTCTTTTAACTGGGAGCTTGTCACCTATAACCTTATTTAAGCATGAAGCATGGAAAATTGGGTGAACTCGGGAAGATGTAGGAAGCTCCAATTTGTATATCATAGTATCGATTTCTTGTAACACCTTGTAAGGACCATAGTATTTTGGTGATAATTTATTATCCTTCTTAGCTTGCATGAGTGACATTTGTTTGTATGGTTGTAGCTATAAAAAACCTAGTCACCTACATAAAAAGTTATTTCACTGCAATGTTGATTTGCCTTTTATTTCATTATATTATGCTCCAAAGTGAGGTTATCCTTTAAGAGTTGGAGAATTTTTTGTTGATGCTCGATGTAATCTTCCACTGCTTGAACCTTATAATTTTCTCTTAAAGATGATATGATGGATGGCGGATGATATCCATAAAGTTCCATAAATGCGTCATTTTTTCTACAATATGGAAGGAAGTGTTATGCAACCATTCATCCAGAGGTAAACACTTGACCCCATTATGTTGTTTGATTAGATACAAAGCAACAATGATATCCTTCCAAACATTTTTTCACTGTTTTCTTTCTTCCATCAGATTGAGGATGATAATATGAGCTATGAGCTAATTGAGTTACTAGACAAGAAAGTAATATCGTCCTAAAATTTCTAGTGAAAATGGGATCTTTGTCGCTTACAATAATATTTGGGTTTCCATGTAGATTTTGAATTGTTTCCATAAATGTAGTAGCAACTATACTAGCATTAAATGGATGAGATAATGCACAAAAATGTGCATACCTGGTAAGTCCAACAAATACCACTATGATGACACTCTTTCCTTTGGACTTGGGTAAACCTATGGTAAAATCCATTGAAACCTACTCCAAACGTTGACCTGGAATGATGAAAGGTTGAAATAGACCCGATGTCTTAATTGTCTCAACTTTATTTTGTTGGCAAACATTTTGCCACAAAATTTTGAACATTAGATTTAAGGCCTTCCTAAAAAAATTCCTCCTTGACCATGTGGTAACTTTTTAAAAATCCTGAGTGCCCTCCTAAGGGAGAGGTTTGCAATTCAAAAAGAATATTTTGTTTGAGTGGGGAATACTTACAAATATATAAATGATCTTTGTATCATAATGAATCATTTTTCCAATCAAATGTATCAAATATATTGGGATCTTGCTGTGACTTTTGAATCAACATCCACATTTCTTCATCATTCTTCCATTCATCACTTGCTTCGGTAATCTAATCTGGTTGGCTAATAGAAATGGCGCAAAGAAATCCTTCCACATCCTCATACTTTCTTGAGAGTGCATCTGCAACAACATTTTGCTTCCCTTTTTTGTAGATGATTTCAAAATCATAACCCAACATCTTTGTGACCCATTTTCATTTTATTTTATTTTATTATATATATATATATATATATATATATATATATTATATATATATATATATATATATATATATATATATATATATATATATATATATATACATATTATTTATTTATTTATTTTGAAGATAATCTTTGTTCCAAAAAGTATTTAAGACTATCATGATTTATTTTTACCTTGAGGTGTCTTCCCCTTAGGTAAGGTCACCATTTCTTTAGTTCATGTAGTATTGCCAACATTTCCTCCTCATAAATAGGTTTGTGTAAATACTTTCATTTTATTGGACGACTTTCAAAAGTAATGGGTATTCCATCTTGCATTAAAACAACATCAATTCCATTTCCCGAGGCATCACATTCCACAATAAATATTTTTGTGAATTTCAACGTAGCTAAGACTGGTGCTTACCACATTGCATCTTTAAGATGTTCTGTTATGAAACCAGCTCAAGAAAAGATAGAAAAGATAGATCAACACCTTAGAATTCAAACTCTTCGAGGGTGCAACCTCCTTTAAATTACATAAATGAACAATTCTTGGATGATTCAAATGAAAAGACCTCCTTTCTATATATAGTAGTCTCAGGAGTCACAATATAATCTAGCCGACCTAACAATAATAATATAAAGCCACAAAAATAACAATAGAGGGATTCTATGGTTGCAAAAGATTGGTACTATGGCATACAAATTGGAGCTTCCTGCAGCTTCTCGATTGCACCCAGTTTTCCATGTTTCATGTTTAAAGAAGGTTATGGGCGACAAGCTCCCAGTTCAAACAATATTGCCAGAACTTGACGAGGAAGGAAAAATTATATTGGAACCGGAAGGAGTCACAGAAACAAGAACTCGACAGCTACAAAATTGTTCAATTTGAGAGTATCTTATCAAGTGGAAGAACTTATCCACTGAAGATTCCAGATGGGAGGACGAGAATTTTATTCAGAAGTATCCAGAACTACTCAAGCGTTGAGGACAACAATTTTTTGAAGGAGAGGGGCATGTTGGGTCCCTATAATACTAGTGATTACCCCATTACTATTTTAGTTATACCCCTTATTAATATTGTTGTGCCCCTATTGTCTCCATATTGTTATTACTGTGCACCTTGTACGGACCATAATACTTTGGTGATAATTTATTATCCTTCTTAGCTTGCTTGAGGGAAATTTTCTTATATGGTTGTACCCGTAGGAATACCCAATCACCTACATCAAAACTTCTTTCACTGCGATGTTGATCTTCCTGTTGTTTCATTCTATTCTATGCCAACACGAGGTTATCCTTTAAGAGTTGGAGGACTTGTTGTTGATGTTCCACTGCCTGAACCTTAGAATTTTCTCTTAAATATGATGTGATGGATGGTGGTTGATAATCATAAAGTGCCATAAACGAGGTCATTTTTGTTGCTGTACGGAAGGAAGTGTTATACCACCATTCAGCCAGAGGCAACCATTTGACCATTGTGTCTGTTTATCAGATACAAAGCAACGAAGATATCCTTTCAAACATTTGTTTACTATCTTAGTTTGCCCATCAGATTGAGGATGATAAGATGAGCTATGAGCTAACTGAGTACCAAG
>APFE030502598.1:39685-66295 GCA_000404065.3 Pinus taeda | reverse complement strand
GCTTTGAGCCCCAAAACATGCTATGGGGGGATTCCATGCCCAACAGGCCCCCAACACAAACATTGTGACTCGCCCTCGTGTCACTTTGTCGGCGCGGCAATCTTGGCGTGGATTCTCTCCAACTGATCCCGAATGGCCTGAATGTTTGCAATGCACTATGCTACTACCTGCTGAAGCTGTTGCATTCTTGCTTCTGAACCCTTTGTGTCTGAATTATGTCCTTACCTCTGTACTGGCATCTACTGCGTATGTTTATAATCTTGTGCCCTTGTCCAGCTCCTTGGGTTGCGAAGACTGTGCTTTGGCTGGCTAGTTAGATAGCCGGCCCACCCATGTAGGGCTTCAAGCGACTATCGTTTACTTTGCCTGGGAAAGGTTCTCCATTTATTTTGACTAGCTAGATCGTGCCTCTGTCTGTGACCTCCTTAACCACATATGTTCCGAGTCAGTGCATTCTGAATTTTCGCAGAAATTTTTCAAACTTACTGTCATACAGCAGCACTAAGTCATTTGTCTTGAAGGTGTGCAACTTGATATGGCGGTCGTGCCAAGCCTTTTCACATTGATTTTGTACCTGCTAATGAAATCCAGCCAGAAACTGTTCTTCCCCGAGTTCTTCTAATTGCACGAACCTTTCTTCCAGAGCTTCGCAGTCAGTCATGCCTGTGAGCACTACTATTCACAAACTAGGTACGATGTATTCCATCGACATGACAACTTACATGCCATAGACTAACTAGAAAGGTGTCTATCCCATCAATTTCTTTCACATTTTCCTGTAAGCCCATAATACGGAAGGTATGCATAGTTCCCAGTCATTTCCCTGTGCATTGCACACTTTAGTCAGCGCAGTCTCCAGTATTTTATTGAATGCCTCTACTATCCCATTAGCTTGTGTGATTTATTCGTCCTCGGCTTTGCACGCTGTCACACCTGCAGGTGTTGCTACGTGTGGATTCCTCTTTGCATGCTCTTCAGAAATTATGGTCCCTACTCTATTTCACAATCTTGGAATCGTTTCTATGGTCAGGATTTTGTACATGTTCCTATAGGCCCATCGAACCACTGGTATGTGTAAGTCCCAGTCAGTGTGTTTCACTTGGTGAAACTTGTTCAACACTTCACACACCATGTTGAATGCTTCTCCATGGATATTCCTTGGTGTGCTTCACCTTTCCTGCTGCTGCGTTTTGTTCCGATTCTCTATTCGGGAAGTGGTGTGCGCTTGTGCAGGCTGCATGTCATATGTCTGTACCCATCGGGAAAGGTGGGCACATAATTTGTTCTGCCCCTGGTAATCAGTTCTCGTCCTTAGCTATGGTTTCACAATCATAGGCACATCATCTTCTTGCATCCGTGCCAGTCCAAAAAACTTCTTTGATGTGTACCCCACTACCTTGCGGGCGTCATGCGTAGTGCCCATTTTAGAGCATCAAACTACTTCTATTCTGGTACTGCGCTTTCAAATTTTTTCAGGAATTCATCCACCATTTTTAACTTATCATACATAGGCAGATCCCTTTCCTCTGTGGTCACACAATGCAGTGATCTAACCATCATGTTGCAATTAAGTGTTGTTACTTCGTGTAGCCAATTCTGCCAACGCTCTACTTCTTCGTCTAAATCTTAAGTGCAGGAGCTTTTTCGCTCCCATGAAATCCTACCATCTGTAGTTGGGTTTATCTAATCCTATTCACACATAGTTATCTTGTAGATGCAATCAAGATCATCATCACTACCATCGTCATGCACCAGTTTAGTGTATAGTGCTCCTTCGACTGGATCTAGCGATACTACTACGCATAGTGACTTTTTCTCATAAAGCATTTTGTGCTTCTTCAGATTTATGACTCTGTTCATATCGGTGGCCCAGTCTATTCCTAGTAGCATGGGATAGGGATTGCTTTTGTTGACAATCTCTATTACTTCAAAATCCGCCTGTGCGTTCGCACCTTCAATATCCACCATTACCCCTTACAATCTTCCCATGGGCAAGATCTTCTGTTGGTTTGCCATTCGCAACTAAATAGGAGACCATTGTAGCGCAGGTCTGCCCATGCGTTCCCATGTTTGTTTAGGCAGTACATTTGTGTTGACCTGAGATCCAAGATTACCTGATCCATTTCATACTCACCGATTTGCCTAGTTAACCTCATTTCCCTTCCTGTGTGTAATGCATGCTTTCCAAGTTTCTGGACCACTCGCGGTTCTCCTAACCCCGCATACCTAGTGATAAGTTCTTATAGTCCTTTTACTACCTTGTTGTCATGTAGCAGTTTCATGCATGTCTCCAGAAAGGTAGTGAGCATTGAAGGATGCATCCCTGGTTCTAGTTGATCCTTACTACCTGAAGTGGAGGCCTCCATGAAGCTCTTCTTAGCTTCCATGAATGTCTCCTTCGTGCATTCTAAATCAAATTTGGGTTCCCTTATAGGAGCCTTGCGAACCCACGCACTTTCTTTTGACTTCTTACCTTTATCATCGCTAGTGGTCATACCGCTCCTGAGCACTATGTTTACATTCAGGTCTTCTTCACACGGCTCAGACCTCATCATCTACAAATTCTAAGTCGGAGGAGGCTGGAGTACCCCTTTTCGCATAACCTCGCTATCAAGGTAGGGCAGTCTTTTGCCTCATGATCAAACTGAGTATGGTACAAACATGATGTCCTTGTTGGGTTTGTACAATTGCGAGCATAGTGCCCTGACCCTCCACAATTGTAACACATTAGTTGTCGGTTACCCCTTCCTAGTCCCATTCCACCTCGACCTCATCCGTGCCCCTAAAATCTAGCACGCACCTTTCCTGTAGTTGGGTCGAGGGCTCGCATTTCGATCTCCACCCTATAGGAAGGAGTCTGATCCATCATTATTTCGTAACTTCTACAGGTGTGTTCATCATGGCCTACCGACATGTAGAAATTACAAAACAATTGTTGGGACATCCGTGTATACTTCTACAATAGATGACAGTTATTCGTAGTGTGTTTTCCTCCTATCTGACAGATCACGCACCATAGTGCAGGCACCATGCTTGGTCTTACTGGTGCCTTGTGTATTGATGGCATCAACCCTCCTCTCGCCAAGTAATTCTCGGACACTGGACAATGGTCCTTGTCATGCCCCTGGCCTTTGTATTTTATGCACCATACCTTGTCGTGCACCTCTGGCCAAGGTGTCCTATCCTGTTTCAAACTCTGCATCTCTAGATAGATATTTTACAGTTGCACGTGGATCTATTGGACTCCCAGACTGAGGTCTTGTATAGGGGTCTCATGCAATCTCATTTCCATATCCAAAGCTTTGGCCTAGGTGGAAAGCTTTGTTGTGACAGCGTCGTCCTTAAATGCGATGTTAGTGACACTACAAACCATGCCCAGTATTATCCATTCGTCAAAGTCATGTTGGCTTCCTGAATCATACTCTTCAGTCTTTGGTCCAGATCCTAGGGGGTATCACTTGGGAGCATCACAATCTCCTTAAACCCAATAATTGATTGTGTCTCCGACTTTGGCCTGCTAAATTCCCTGTTTAGCACAGTTTGGTTTTCTGTGATTCCTGTGTTTGGATGGTCATTAGAATGCTTGATGTGCCATGTTAATGCACGATCCTACAACATGCTTACCAATGTAGCCTTCTTGATATTGTCATCCATGACGCCTTATGCTTGCCATACTACCCTTACGACAAACCAGAATTGGTCCGGATCTTCATTCCCTACTCCTCTAAATACCGGTAGTTTAATCGCACTCACCATACTAAACTGTGGTGGGGGCAGATGTTGGGTGGTTGGAGATGGAGGTGAAGAGGGTGAGACAGGTGGCAGTATAGGTGGAGGTGGTAAGTGCAGAATTTGCTGCGTTATCAAACTGACCGCGCTTCTTGGAGAATCTTTCATGAGCTCTTCTTCACTTTCCCGTGAAGGTGAAATTAAGGGACTAGTTTCTAATTCTTCACTACCTCTACTTCTCTAGACCTTCCCACTTCACGTGGTCCCAAACATTAATTTATTTGCATAACCCAATTTTCACACAATATCATCTTAATCCAAGTGTTGAAAGATTTAATATACTTACCTCGTGGTCCTTTGGGGAAGCGTCGCTCCGCCTCACTATAGCTGACGGTTGTATCTACCGCGAACTCAGTGATAAATCCTCCTATAATTTGATCGAGCTAATGGTTCACAACTCGCACGATCTTATCTCCTAATGCTTCTAGTCTGTGCACTAATTCTAGATTCCACATGATTGGTTTGTCGAGCCTACACCTTCCCTGATTGTCTGCTAACTTCGTGATCCACTCATATAGCTCAGAAGGGAAGGATGAAAAGAAAATTTCGTGGATTTCCATGTATAAGTAGCGCTCGAACAACTATTCCTTAGATACTCGCGGATTCTTGTTTTCCTGCGCTGCAAACTCGTGAATATTCTTGTCCAACCACCCTTCAATTTATATCTTTGTTGGGTTCCAATGGCATGACATCATACATCCCTTTTGCAGATCTCTGTCCCAGCAATGGAACCATTTGTTAGCTTGTAGGGGCCTGACCCAGGTTTAGAGATGATTTAGCCAAACAAATCTTGGTACTACTGGCCCTTTCGGCAACAGTCCATGGGGCACAGACTGAGGTCTCACCCAAAGTAGTATGGGAGGGTGCTAGAACCAAGTTTCCACACCCTAGAGATGTCTAATAGTTTTTGGTGGTCCGCAGTTTGACCTTGCGCACACGTCGCTATACGCACCTATCAATACCTCGCAGCCTGCAATGTTGCCTTCGCACAGCCCTACTCGAGGCGCGATCCATGTTATTGCCCAAGTTGCTTACTATTAACTCAATATTTTCTAATTACTTAACTTATCTGTATGAGCCCAATTATACTTAACATTGTTCAGTATTAATATAAGTGTGCGTGATAAACAAAACAGTATAAATACATAAAAAGTAATACAAAAGTAGATACATAGTATTTTGAATCAAAATTCTCTTTATTATTCTACTTCTTGAGTTACAAACTCGACTCCACCCTACGCACTCAGCTATAGAGGTCTGTGCACTCAACTACAAACTCTACTAGGCCTCTATGCACTCAGCTACAAAGCCCCTTCCTACTAATACGACCCAAGACACTTATACTTATTCTCTATCCGTTACTAGATCATTACATTAATCCATCTCTAATTATCTTTACAACTTAGAGCCTCACTCTATTTATACAATCCCATGGTTTGCCAACCATGGGTAGGGTGACATGTCATTACATTACATTACAAAACTTAGGGTAAACAACCCTATGACTCAATGTACATTTCACACTCCGTGCCCGCAATTCGCGGAGTCTTACAACATATTTGACCAAAACTTGGGCTTTGAGCCCCAAAACGTGTTGTGGGGGGATTCCATGCCCAACATAAGTCCAAGAAGAAAAACATGTCCAAAGTGCCATGTTGTGGGTAGAATGGATTTTGACACTTTAAGAGTTTTTATCCAAACAAGCATACAACAAGAGAAAGGAAAGAAGTGAAGCTCGTGTGGTCGGGGCGGTGAGAGAACTTGAGAAGAAGGAAAAGAGGAAGAAGTGAAGGAACTTTACTACTAAAGAAGGTTCAATCACTGTCAAGTCCATTATGAATACTAATATTTCTTCTAGGATAGTATGTTTTGCATAACATCATAGAAAGATGTATATGATAGTGGCATGTCTAGAATTTACATGATTGAGTTCCTTTGTAGAGATCATCTAGATTGATGGATAGATAGACCAGTTTTGCAAAATATTCATCCATGTATTGTCTAACATCATGTTAGAATTTTTCATCCTACATAGTTGAATCATCGTGATTCAGGAAAGACCATCATTTTGGAAGGTATTTGGGAAAACCATCATGACAACCTTAGTAGAAATTTCATGTAATGTGGAATCAATATTGGTAAAAGGATGAAGGAATGCAATGGGGCATGATGAAGGCTATTTATGAGATATATAAATAGCTATATGATTGGATGAAATCATAGGAATATATTTGGATATAGAAATTTCAATAAGATTCATATGTGTAGAATCTTGTAGAAAACAAGTTTACGTATATGGATATATGATGCTTGAAAATAATAAGATTTGATTTACTTTAGGATGTGTAAAGAATTTAAGGCTTTCTCTAGAATATATATATCTATGATCTACTATCTAATCTCTCTCTCCTCTCCCTCAAAAAGATAAATATAATCTATATATATTATATAATATAATTAGAATAATATATAAATAAGTCTCTGGAATAAAATGTTTTACCTAATCAAGTCTGATCCTTAGGCACTCTAATGCATGAAGGAAGATTCATATGGAGATGGACCATGAGGATGTTGATGAATCGAGAAGGTCATCATGAAGAGGTAAGTATGATTTTCATTATTGTTGATTATTTGGTTAACATGTTATTTTTCTATCTAGAAGAATGTTGTAGGAATATATGATGGTAGTTGAGGAAATTTCAATTGTATGGATGTAGGATATTGAGGGAAGCTCAATATATGGTATCTGGAAACTGTAAAGTCAATATATGGAAATCTTGGGGTTAAAGGGTAGCGGTGCAAGAAGATAACCTAGATGTCAAAGGAAGAATTCTTTTAAGAAGAAGCTATTATAAACTTAAAGTTTTGGAAGGCTCAATGTAATGCCTTCCTATAAAATAAAAAAGTAATGAGAAAGAAGGTTGGCCTGAAACTTGTCACAAGATTGAAGATGGCTCCACGATACCTTGAAAGAAATAAATCTTAATGATGTAGAGGAAAGAGGGACGCAGACAACTATGAAGAATTGGTAGTTGATACTCTTATGAAGACAAGTTTCAATGATTTTGATGGTGACTTCCCAAATATAAAGGAAGTCTATATCTCCTGTAATTTTGAGTGGAAGTAAAGGAGTCTCCTTGTATAGGAGCATGTTTTTATTCTCAAGATTAAAGGAGAATGGGGATGACCTCTCAGGTTGATAGGGAGTGATGTTGTACATCACATGTGAATTCTCCTCTTCAGGTGATCAAGAGAGAATAATGGAGGATTGGATAAGAATCTGTGGTTTCCTTGAGGATGTAACATCCAAGAAATAAATGTATTGTCACACTTTGAGGATGGGATAGGGATCCAAGAGAAGAGTAGTCAAAGAGGACCAATATTCTTTGAGGACTTAGGTTTAGAGATCCAAGACAAGAATATTCCAAAAGGGCATACCTTGTAGACATTTGGATGGGATATGTGCCTTAAAGAGGGAGTGCAGTATCACACATAAGTCCTCCTCCTAGCATAATGCTCTTGATTAAAGAAGAGCTTGTCTAGTTAGGCCTTAGGGATAGTAATGGTCATTGTTGTAGCTTTTTCTATGATCCAGGGATCTTTTGCTTATAGATGTATCAAAAGAATCACACGCGAAAATTGCAACTTAACACAAAAATTAATGTGCACATAAGAAAGAAGAAGCAAAACACATAAATGCATGACAAGAAGACAACAAGACTTGATAACAGAGTTCATCCAACTCAGACTACATCTCTGGGCCCTGCTCGATTAATGGGGAGGCCTTTCTTCATTAAATGGCATGAAAAGAAGATAATTACAATCTAGTTACATAAAAAGAGGCTTATACCTCCATTCTAGAAAATGACTATGAAATAGAGATCTCAGATGGAGAAATGGACAGCACCAATGTGTCCGTGGCATTGAGAGGGGATGAAAACATATAAAACTTGTCCAAATTAGACAAAATGCACTATCGGCCACCTAAAAGCTCTCTTGCCTTGAACTTCGTGCTGAAAATCCTCTCTCCCCCGTAACTTTCCAATCATTGGGCTTTTAATATGTCTATTTTGTGACAAAGGCCGCTGAAATTGGGGTTGTTTTGTGTATAATGGAAACTAGTGGAGTAGAAGGATCGGCAGGCACAACAAACCCTTTAAAATAGCATTTTTTCCACTCAAAGCAATATACACAAAAAACATTGAAAAATCTAAAAGGCCAGACTTCAAAATATATAAAATTGGCTCTATTTGCCTGTCAGGTCCGATCCCCCTATCATAATCAACATATCCCTGGTTCGCTAGTCATGTTAGTGGGGATTTCCGATTGCCGATCGCCAATCGCTGATATCGCCGATATCGACATATCTCATCGGCCCTATCGGATCGGCATATCACATCGCTGCAGTTCAGGGGTCCTAGTCCTTGGTCTTGCCGATCGCCGATCGACCGATCACTCTGATCACCAATCACAGGTCTTAAGTCCCGATCGCAATCGCTAATCGCTTGCCCCTGACTCCAATTAATTAGAGATCGCTTATCAGGTGTTCCACTACTGCTCCTTAAGTTCGCCCCTTTGGACCCTCCGATTGCGCTTTTTCCTTTTAAAGGCTTAAAGCCATTTTTAAGAGAAAATGCCTCATTTTCAAAGGAACTAAGGCAAAACTCTTTCTGCCACAACTTCATCATCTGGACTCAGATTGGAGTGTCATTTGCACCATTGGAATCAGGGCGATGAGCACTTCGATTAGATGTCAAGATACTTGCTTTTCTACCACTTTGAATTTGGAGCTTTTCCATGCCATTGTATTTGAAGATCCACCTAGATCAATCCTCCCCATTGAGGAGATTTTGGACCACCAAAAGCTTTCATTAGTCAATTGGAAAGTGAGGGAATTGTTCCCTCACCTTTTACTTCTCCAACCATTTGGCCTTGATCAGGTGCATTCCCTTGAAACCAACTCGAAGGTATTCCACAACTCCTTGCCATGAAGTCCTGGTCCTTCTGTTAAGGATGATGTCTTCAAGTAACTCATCGAGATATTCTGGAGAAAAATCATCAACTGTAGGAATTGTTCCTATCTCATCAGTGTCCATGCTTAGTGGTGGTTCATACAGCTTTAGGTTCTCTACATTCGCTATTGAGTACATATGCATATATATTAGCAAATCAAGATGAAAGGCATTGTTTCCAATCTTCTCCAATATGGTGAATGGACCATACCGGATTGGTCGCAAATTCTTCCCTTCTCCCTTCATCTTGTCCTTACTGATGTGGAACCACGCTTTGTCGCCCACTTGGAATTGGTGGTCGACTCAGTTTTTGTCATGTCGAGCCTTGTAATGGGCTTGACTTTTCTCCAACTACTCTTGCACTTCTTGGTGAATCAATTGGATTCACTGAATGAACTACTGAGCTTTGTCAATATCATTACATCCAATGGAGCCATCTTCCCTTCCAAAGACCATATTGAAAGGGTCCTTTGGCAGGTAACCAAAACATGTCTCAAATGGTGAACACTATGTAGATGAATGCACGGCTCAGTTGTAGGAATGTTGTAAATACAGGTGATGCTCATCCCACAACTTGGGATGTTTCCCACAATAGCCTCGTAGCAAGTGTACCATGGTAAAGTTGACCACCTTTGTTTGTTTGTTAGTCTGTAGATGAAATGCCATGCTTCTTTTCAATTTGGTGTCCATCATCTTGCACAAGTTGGTCCAAAACTCTCCGAGAAAGCGAGAGTCCTCATCTGACACAATCGATGTGGGTAATCCAAAATGGACCCAAACATGCTGAAAAAAAGAGTAGTTTGCTCTAGAGTGATCTACTTCTTACAAGGCATAAGGATACACATCTTGCTAAAACAATCAACGACGACATACAAATAGTCATGACTCCTTCTAGATGACTCGGAATAGGGAGTGATGTGTAGATCTTGAGTTTTCTATTAGAGGGATTTGAAATAGAACACATCATACAACCCTTTACATAGCGAGTCACAATGTTTTTCATATGAGGCCAAAAACAAAATATTTGTACCTGACATAAATTCTTTTTGACACCAAAGTGTCCAGACACAAGAGACATGTGGGCCTCTTGAATTACATGTACTTTTTCCAGTATGGGAATACACAATTTACCAAGGTGATACAAAAGTTTCCCCTACATGTGATAGTTGTCCACCTATGAACCATGGGTTAGTTTTGCATAAAGCTCCTTAAAGTCATCATCGTTAGCATATTGTTCAGCATAACTCTCAAAAGACAACGAAGCATTATGAAAAATAATAGAAGCAGAAATAGGAGGGTGAGATAGCATGTCGGCCACTTTATTGCTAGTTCCCTTCTTATACTTTATTACCAGATGAAACTGTTGAAGAAAACCCATCCACCTGAATTGACGAGATTGCTGCAACTTGGTTTGTGACTGAATGTACTGCAAGGGCTGATAATCTATATGGAAGACGGTCTCCTTGCCGATCAGATAGTCTTTCCACTTTTTCACACTCTGTACCAAGGCATAAAGCTCCTTGTCATAAGTGGGATAGTTTATCATAGCTTGAGAAAACTTCTCAGAATGGTAACAAATTGGCTTCTTTTGCTGCATCAGTACAACTCCCATGGCATAATCGCTAGCATCGGTTTCGATCTCGAATGGTTGTTGGAGATCGGGAAAGGCTAAGACTGGCGTGGTGTTGATCTCTTCCTTCAATGTTTTGAAGGACTTTTGTTGTCTTCCTCCCCATTAGAAGACCTGTTTTACACTTGTCAATGTGTGTAGAGGTGTTGCAATAACAGAGAAACTAGCAATAAATCTCCTCCAATACTGGACTACACCAAAAAAGCTACAAACCTCAGTTACACTAGTAGGCTTAGGCCAATTTACAATTGCTTCAACTTTAGAAGGATCAACCTTTAACTAACCATGACCAACAATATGACCTAGGTAACCCAAAGAGTTTTTCCCAAACTTACACTTTAACAATTTTACAAAGAGTTTTTCTTTTTTCAGTACATCATGCACTTTCTTTACATGACACACATGTTCAACCCAACTCTTACTAAAGACAAGTATATCATCTAAATATACAAGAACAAATTCATCAATGAAAGGCCAAAAGAGATCATTCATGACCCTCATAAAAGTGGCTATAGTGCTGCAAAGTCTGAATGGCATCACCATCCATTTGAACAACCCTTGTTTGGTCTTTAACATAGTTTTCCACACGTCCTACTTTGCAATTCGAACCTGGTGATAACCACTACGTAAATCCAATTTGGTGAAATAAACAACATTCTTTAACTAATCTAATAAGTCATCAATGCATGGAAGAGGGTAGCGATTTTTCACTGTGATCTTGTTTAGCGCACAGTAATCCATACACATCCTCCATGTGTCGTCCTTCTTTGGGACTAAGACAATCGGTGAGCCACACAGAGAAGTGCTCGGCTTGATGACCCCTTGGTCCAGAAATTCCTGCACCTGTTTCTTGATTTCCTACAGCTCAATGGTCGACATCCTGTACATGCCAATATTCAGTAAAGGAGAGTCATGCTGCAAATGGATTTCATGTTGGATTTCCCTCTTCAGAGGTAATCCCTTTGGTTCCTTAAACAGCTCATCATAATTAGAAATTAATTCAGATAATTCCTATTTATGTTCCTAATCACAACCCTGGAAAGCATCAACTAATTCTGCCTCTTTTTCCCTTACAACCATAAGCATGCAACCCTTACTGGAATTCACCAGCCTTTTCATTTGTCCTGTGCTTACAAGGGTGGCATTGATTTTATTTTAATGATACCTTACTATATAGTCTACCCCATATTTTGTGATTTGGTATTTGTTTTCATGACGGAAAAAGACTACCTTTTTATCATATAGATATGGACTCCCTAACACCATGCCATAGATATCCAATGGTATTACATCCAGTTCTACTTCATCCACTAGCTTAGAAGCGATCACAAATTTGACTTTACACTGCTTGGTTACATTCAGTTTTTCCTTATCATGTATCCATCCAAGAAGGTAAGGTTTCAGGTGTGGTTTTGCTTCTAAGCCGAGTTTCTTTACCAGGGATTCTGCAATTAAGTTTGCTTGGGATGCAGTATCAAACAGAGTTTCAACTTTAGTATGATTTACAACAACTTTGATATGAAACAATTCAATTCTCTTTTGGTCATTAGGAAGAGACTCATTTACAGAACTGGTGCCTTCATGCGATTCAGAATTAACATGAGGTGTAAGAGTACCTTTTGTTCCCACGGCTATGATTAATGCTTCATCTTCGGAATCCGATCCAAAGTCTTGCTACATAGTTGCCACTGTCTTCTACTTCCATTTTCCTCCATACTTCTTTGGACTCTTTTCTGGGTGTTGTTTCCAACAGTGATCATCATCATGGCCTTCCTTTTTGCAGTGATTGCAATACAGCCTCTCTCCTTCTTTGGTTGCTACCATTTTCTTCTCCTTTCCTTTCCATTTCGCTTTAGATTTTCCATTGGGAGGTTTGAATGGTGGTTTTCTAGAATGATCATCTCTTTCATTTTTTCCCCTATTCTCAATATGAATTTCTTTCATGCTGGCTGCGTCAATAGTGGTTGGTTCAAACAACAATAATGAATGCCTAATGTAGCTATGCAATGAGCCAATATACTTAGTTACAAATTAAAGTGTATCAAGTGCAATACCTAGATTCAATGCTTACTTTCTAAATTCCCCTGTAAAATTCTGAACATCCTGACCTTTGCCTTGCCTTAAATACTGCCAATTCATCAATGCTTTTTGCTTGTATCCTAAGGGATAAAACTATTCCTTTAACACAGAAATAAAATCAAGCCATGAGGAAAAGAGGTTACCCACATTCTTATTGCTCTACAATTTGCTCTCCCACCAAATGAGAGCGGTGCTGCTCAACGATAGAGAGGCTAGGTGAATCTTTGCCTCATCCTCCATGATCTGTTGAATCCTGCAGTAGACCTCAATATGCCTAATCCAATTATCAATTTTTTCTGCATTGCTTTTACCATTGAACATGGGAAGATCAAATTTAACATCAAATTTAAAGAAAGGTTTCTTAGATGCATCCTTTGAATTTCTATGATTATGGTGGTGAGAGGAAGGAGAACCTTCACTCATGGAAGGAGGAGGGGTTATTCTCCACCATTCCCATGTGTTGAACCTTATTATTCTAGGTTTCTCTCCTCTGCTTTCTCCAGCCTTAAAACCAGCTTACCGACATTCTCTGCCATTGAATAGAAGGTCTTGCGGAAATTACACTCCTCTTCAAGATGAGCTTCGTCTTCCATGTTTCTCCTTCGATGTGCATGCCTTGCTTCGGGATCGAAAGGCTATAATTCCCCTTTGCCTCTTCAGAGCTTATCTCTTGTTAGCACACAAACATGCAATTCACATCTAAAAAGACCTGCTCTAACACCACTTGATCCAAGGATCTTTTGCTTTTAGATGTATCAAAACAATCACACGTGAAAATTGCAGCTTAACATAGAAATTAATGTGCACAAAAGAAAGAAGAAGAAAAACACATAAAGGCACAACAAGAAGACAACAAGACTTGATAACGGAGTTCATCCAACTCAGACTATGTCTTCGGGCTTTGCTTAATCAATGGGGAGGCATTTCTTCATTAAATGGCATGAAAAGAAGAGAATTACAATCTAGTTACATAAAAAGAGGCTTATACCTCCATTCTGGAAAATGGATGTGAAATGGAGACCTCATATGGAGAAATGGACAGCACCAATGCGTCCGTGGCATTGAGAGGGGCTGAAAACATATAAAACTTGTCCAAATCAGACAAAATTCACTATCGGCCACTTGAAATCTCTCTTTCCTCGAACTACGTGCTGAAAATCCTCTCTCCCCCATACTTTTCCAATCATCGGGCTTTTAATATGTCTCTTTTGTGACAAATGCCACTGAAATCGGGGTTTTTTTGTGTATAATGGAAACCGATGGAGTAGAAGGATAGGCGAGCACAACAAACCCTTTAAAATAGCCTTTTTTCCGCTCAAAGCGATATACACAAAAAGCATTGAAAAACATTGAAAAATCTGAAAGCTTGGACTTCAAAATATATAAAATCGCTCTATTTCCCTGTCGGGTCCGGTCCCCCTATCGCAATCGGCATATCGCTGGTTCATTGGTCATGTTAGTGGGGATTTCCAACCACCGATTGCCGATATCGTCGACTGTCGATCGCTGATATCGGCGTATCGCATCAGCCCTATCGGATCCACATATCGCATTGCTATGGTTCAGGGGTTCTATTCCTTCGTCCTACCGATCGCTGATCGGCCGATCGCTCTGATCACTGATACTGATTGTCGATCGTAGGTCTTAAGTCCCAATCGCAATTGCTAATCACTTGCCTCTAACTCCGATTAATCGGAGATCACTGATCAGGGGTTCCGTTGCTGCTCCTTAAGTCCGCCCCTTTGGACCCTCCAATTGCGATTTTTCCTTTTAAAGGCTTAAAGCCATTTTTAAGAGAAAATGCCTCATTTTCAAAGGAACTAAGGAAAAATTCTTTCTACCACAACTTCATCATCCGGACTCGGATTGGAGAGTCATTTTCACCGTTGGAATCAGGGTGATGAGAACTTCGATCTGACGTCAAGATACTTGATTTCTGCCACTTTGAATTTGTAGCTTTTCCATGCCATTGTATCTAAATATCCACCTGGATCATTCTAGCACCTATATCACAAGTGATTTAAGAGATATAAAAAGCTTCCTAGAGACAGCCTCTGGGTTGATTGTAGACCAATGCCTAGGACATCTTAAAGAGAGGAGTGCATCTAGGATTATCCGAGGGATTATGATGTACTCTAGTTGTCACGTAGTTGAAAAGATAATCAAGCGGGGGCTTGGTTAAATAGTCTTTAATCAAGGGTAACTCAAGTAGATACATGGATCCAAGTACAAGGGGTGAATCGGGATGATCTCAAGGAGGAATGTCTTGTTCAGATGCCCGACACACAACAATGAGCAGCTTAATATTGAAGTTGTAGTAAAGCTGAAGAGGAGGAGAGAAAGCAAGGAAATATATGCGTAGGGTTGTAAACAAGACAAAATCCTAAGAAGAAAGGTTCCGGCAGAAGGATGGAAGGCAGAAGAGATGTAATGACAAGAATTGTGGAGTGCGAATTAAAGTTTCATGTTCTATAGCTCATGGATACACTTGTTACTAATTAGCATATGTAAATTTGTGCTCATATAGATACTACAGGCTATCGAATAACACAAGTAAATATGTAATTACCACATGTACTATTACTACTTAGCAGCATACATATAACCATGAGAGAATGAGACTGACAACTTCATTACACAATTTCAGTAGAAGAGAAACATACATGAAATGAGATTTACAAAGGGGAAACCATACTACTTACAACCATGATTGAATCACCAAAGAGTTTCATTAATCCTCAAAATGAGTCCAATTCACCAGTCCATTACATTTAGCCATACATCGCTCGAGTCCCCCATGAATAGGCAATTAGAACTGAAGTGGAATCACAAAATTTGGACCACTGTGGGTGCAGAATTCTAGAACCCTTTATTAAGTGTTTCTTCCCCCTATTTATGAGAGATAGATATTTGAATTAATAGTTACAAAATATCTCAGCTAAGGGCTAGCCGTTCGATTGACTAGATGTCTCAGCCTGTGATAGTTCTGCTACCCAAAATTTCTAAAGAATTTGATTCCTTTCTTAAAAATACATAGAAATCATAGTGTTGGCTTATTGGGGCCTGACCCAGGTTTAGAGTTGATTTAACCAAACAAATCCCAGTACTACTGGCCCTTTCGGCAATAGTCCGTGGAACGCAGGTTGAGGTCTCACCCGAAGTAGTATGGGAGGGTGCTAGAACCAGGTTTCTGCACCCTAGAGATGTTTGATGAGTTCAAGTGGTCTGCCGTTTGACCCTACGTGCAAGTTTCTATGCGCACCTTCCCATACCTTGCAGCCTGATATACTCGCTACGAGCAACCCTACCCAGGGTTGAACATTGCGCTTTTGCGTTATTACCCAAGACTTTACTGATATTCCAATGTTAGTTGATTATCTTAGCCTACTTGCATGCTTTAAGTTATACTTAACAACATAAACCATTCATGCAAGTGTGTGTAGTAAAGAAACAGTATATTCACAAATTATATCAAACATGCATTAACCCAAGAACAGATACACAAAATTATGATAAAACTTATCTTTATTAATTCCTTCCTTGGTTACAGACTCGACTCCACCCTGTGCACTTAGCTGCAGGGGTCCGCACACTCAGATGTGGACTACTAGGCCTCTGCACACTCAGCTGCAGAGCCTTCTCCTACTCTACAACCCAAAAACACACTTTACCCTCGTGACTCAACCACTTATACTTGTTATTCTTCTCTATTATTCTCTATCTTTTACACTTAGAGCCTCGCTCTATTTATACAATCCCACGGTCTGCGGACCATGGGTATGCTGACATTACATTACAAAACTAGGGTAGACAACCCTATGACTCTATTATACTTTCACACCCCACACCCGCAATTCATGGAGATTTACAATAAGATTGGGTCAAAACTTGTGCCTTGAGCCCTAAAACATGCCTTGGGGGGATTCCATGCCCAACCAGCTCCCAACACAAACATCATGACTCGCCCTCGAGTCACTTTGTCGACGCAATGATCTTTGTGCAGAGTCCCTCCAACTGTTCTCAAACTGCGCAGAGGTCGGCAGCGCACTAAGCTGCTGCTTGTTGGATCGACTACATACATTTTTCCGAGGCCTTTATTTCCAAACTGCTTCTCTGCATCTATGCCGGTATCCCTTGCATTTGTTTATAGTCTTGCACCTTTTTCTGGATTCTTGAGCGCGAAGACTATGCTTCCGCCAGTTAGTCAGATAGTTGGGCCACCCATATAGGGCTTCAAGTGACTGCCATCCAATTTTCCTGGGAAAGGCTCTCCATTTAGTTTGACTAGCTGTATTGCACCTTCGTCTGTGACCTCCTTAACCACGTATGGTCTTAGCCAATGCATTTTGAACTTTCCCGGGAATTTTTCAAACTTATTGTCATATAGCAGCACTAAGTCATTTACCTTGAAGGTGCACAACTTAATATGGTGATCATGCCAGGCCTTTTCACGCTGCTTTTGTACCTACTGATGAAAACTTACCAAGAACTGTTCCTCCTCAAGTTCGTCCAATTGCACGAGCCTTTATTCCAGAGCTTCATAGTTCATCATACCTATGAGCGTTGCTATGCGTAGACTAGGGACAATATATTCCTTCAACATGACAACTTCCATGCCATAAACTAACCGAAATGGTGTTTGTCCCATCAATTTCTTGCACGTTGTCCTATAAGCCCATAGTATTCTAGGTACGCATAGGTCCTAATTGCTTCACTGCGCATTGCACACTTTCGTTAGCATAGTCTCCAGTAATTTGTTGAATGCTTTTACTGTCCCATTGGCTTGTGGGTGATATGTTGTCCTTTTCTGATGATACACCTAGAACTCTTCTATGAGCGCGTTGATGGTTTCGTTTAAGAAATGTGTACCATGATCACTCATTAAAATTTTCAAACGGCCAAATCAAGTCAACACGTATTCAGACAAAAACTTCGTAGCTATGGTAGCCATGCAGTCTTTGACTGAGCTATGTTTCCGCCCAACACGTCAGGTACTCCATTGTGGTGATGATGTATCGCGCACCCATTTTTCCCTGGGGTTTGATAGGTCCCACAAAGTCTATTGCCCACTTTTTAAAGGGCTACAACGTTATTTGTGGATTCAAAGGCATTTTGTCCCTTCGCAATGGCTTACTAGTCCTTTGACATATATTGCAAGCCTTATAGTGTGCTTTTGAATCCTGATGAAGGGTTGGCCACCACAACCCTACACGGACAATCTTTTGTATGGTTTCTCGTCCTGCATAGTGTCCTCCTCTAGCGCCCCCATGTGCTTCCATGAGGATTTGAATTTGTTCAAATTCAGGTACGTACTTTTGCAAAATCTCATCATTTCCCATTTTGTATAGGTGCCCCGTAATGACAGAAAAATCTGTCATGCACACCACCGATTCCTTCTTTTGTTGGATGGAGTATTCCTTCAGCGCAGTCCCTATTGTCAGAAAGTGGATGATATCTTCAAAGTGTTCATTTGCGATATGTGTTAATGCTCAGGTTGTCCCCTGCTCCTCAAGGGATACGGCCGAGGTAACCACAGACCAAGCTTTGGACTGCCGGTCCTAGCCTACCAGCAGTCAGAGAGGGCTCTCTCTTCGGGATTTAGCTTTGTTTTAGGGAATGATCTTAGGCTAGCTATTGAGTACAAGGTTTTTTGTTTAAGTTTGGCGGGATGAATGATCAATTCAGGCAGTATTTGGCATGCAAAGCGCAAGAGGTTTAGAACATTGGGCATGGAGTCAAGGATGTGGACTGAAGGATGTGTTTTCTTTGACGGAAGAGGAATACAGAGCAGGATAGCTACACATGGACCAATATTGAAGCTTGAAATGAGACGAATGGAGGTCAGGGAATGAAAGACAGCTAAGTAATTTTCATTCGTGCTAACAGAGGGAACGTGAATGAATATCCTATAGGAGCAATTAAGAAATTCCTACAACAATATTCATTTACGGAGGAAACTAGTGCAAATATGAGCCTAAGAGGAATTCATATTATAGGCTAGTTTAGAAGATAAACATAGAGAAATAACAGGAATTGAGCACAGAGTGCTGTTAAGCTAATTCTGAGCTAGTCTTCTTTTCTGTTATTTAGATCATGATACAAAGGCGATATAAACACATTAAAACTGAAAACAGAGGCAAGAAAGACTTATTGAGCCATGAAGAAAGCACGGGAATCCTGTAATTAGCTCTTCGGCCATCAAGTCCACAACAGACAGTTCAAACACATAAGTTCCAGTAAGCTCTATTCATTGAATTTCTTGGAGCGTACACAGCAAACCTCAAATGAGGTTAACGATCAAAACATCTCACACTTTGAACAACGAACAACGTTGTTTAAATAGGCAAAAATCTATTACAAGCAGATCTCAGATCGATCTGATGGAGTCACAGCTTCTACCCTAATCTCTGCCGAAGTAAATGCAAAAAAATATCTATTTAAGCTGCGCTGGAGGCAGCAGCATCAGAATTGAGTTTATGGGTAATTTCTTGTGATGCGCTGGCTATTTGGTCATAACTGGGTAATAACTGCCCAGGAATCCTTTAGGCGGTTCCATAAATGATTTTTGTCTTTTTGGATTGAGGCGGTGGCTGGCTGTCCTATTCTCCACTTTATTCCACGCCTCTGGTATTGGATATCTTCCCGGAACATTGGATTGCCGAATTGGAGTCTTTCAGCTCGCCTGCCTTTTCTCGTAGTTGATTCACAAGAGAAAGAGCATCACTTAATATTGCAGATTTATCCATTTTTGGAGGCCGAGTTTTAAAATGCCACGATAGTTGACTGGTACCATCCAACAGTGTTGTTATCGACATTCACTTCTCTCAGGCATCGCATCATTTCAAGTTGATAATTTGCCCCATCAGCATCGGCTTCATCTTCCTCTTCCACTCCCCGGCTCGGGAATGGGAAACAGTTGGTGACCTCCAGAACGCTTCCAATATCCAAACCCAAAAGTTGCCCGGTGTCAAGAGCAGTCGAACATTCTTTGCAATGCTTTATAATTTTCAAAACGACCAATCCATCAATCTGAACCGATCTGAGTGGAGCGGCCACCTCTTCCGTAGCAGCAGCTTGTGCAAACGACCTCATCCCAGTTTGGGCCATGAAATCCGCCATGGCTGTGGTGCAGACCTAATCAATGAACAGAAGCAAGTTGCAATGCCGGGGAAAAGAGAAAACAGAGTGTATCTTTTTTGCAACCAAGCCTGCTGCTGAGATTGTTGTCGTGAAATATTGAAACTTCTGTTGTTCCATAGAAAGATCATCCATGCAATCAATTAAAAACTCCAGATTTTTTTCCAGGATTTGTGGATAAAACCAGCCTGTCGTAGTCACCCTGGGAAACAGGTGAATCAGTTTCCAACTCAGCCATAATAGAACTAACAAGTACAGAGTTTGAAATTTTAACAGGAATCTCCTCAAATATATCCACCTATGTCAAATTCTTCTCCCTCAACTTTTCTCCAGTGAAATCGTTACTCTTATAGAGATCCATGAAAGTGTCTTGAAGCTTCAGCGCCTTCATTGCCAAAACACCCTGTCCTGAACGTTCTGGGTCGTAAATAATACAGACACATCTTCTGATATTCTCCTGGTAATTCATAAACGTCTCAATTAGTTCCACAGTTTGAAAGGAACCCGAAACCATGCACCATTCCATTAAAACCACTTGTTTCGGCCTCCCTTCATGACATTACCTGAGACTTCTCTTCCTGCTTCAAATAAATTTCTGAGCTGCCAACTGTTCCTCCGCTAGCTCTCTCTCTTCCATGGTTGAAGAAAGTTGTGACTATAATCTTGAAATATTTTGTTGTGATTCTTGTAGTCGAACCTGAATGGTTTCAACATTAGCATTTGCCAGTTGAAGCCTCTCTTCTAGTTCTTCTTTTACCAACTTTAAGCAACTAAGTTCACCATTCAGTCTACCAATCTTTTCATTCAATTTGCAATTCTTTTTCTGCCAGGAGATTTTGCACATCCTTAAGCTGAGGTGAGGCATTTGCAATTGGGCTGTTTGAGTTGGAACCTATCTAATGTCAATGCCAAAGTTTTATTTCCACTTTCTTTTTTAGCAGTCACAGGAGTCTTTTCTTTCCTAAACTCTGGACTACTTGTTCCTCCAATCCTCTGATTCACTGACACTATGTGAGTCTTCATCCCATTCAAGCTGCTTCTTGATTGTCGCTCTTATGCTCGATACATCTTGAAGAGAGAAGAAATGGTTTACAAGCCAGTCTAATGTAGAAGCTGCTGCTTCAACAAACTCCACTATATCTGCCTTCCCATGAAGAAGATCAGTGCAAACATTGACAAGACTTTGAAACTCTGAATTTTGCCACTGAAAGACACGCATGGTATAGCCAGGCATATCTGAAGAATTCCCATAGAGATGAGGTCCACATGTGGCCCGTGCCATGCTATTTGAATGAATTTGATCTGAAGGATTTGACTTGATAAAACCTTCAATAAGCATCAGTATTTTGTGAACAGAAGCAGTCACTTTTGATCCAAGATGGGTAGTTCTTGTTCTATTAGAAGATGAAAATGCAACTATTTCTTCTTCAGATGAACTCCCATGTGAATGGGATTTCGGTGAAAAAATTATGTGAGATTATTCCCTGAAAAGAGCCACCATTCAAATCACCAGTGCTATTTGTATTTTCTTTTGTTGTGGCAACTTGCTCAACAGTTGAACATCAAGACTTTACAATAGCAGCCTTGACCCTCTCCATCACTTCATCCATGTTTTGAGACTTTGCATGGGCTTCAAAAACCATGCATAAAACATCATGAAGATTGGCATTATCTGCTTCATTGGTAGAACTCTCTGATTGACTGGATTGACCAAAGCTTCTGAATTCTTTCTAGGAACATTAGACTTCAACTTACAGCTAGCAGAATCATTGCTAGAACTAATGTTTGACCAAGGCTTCTCTGTTGATTTTTCAGAAACGTGCTTGTTAGCACCATATGCACCCAATGCAGAAACCAGAAAACCCAAGATGAACTTCAAACCTTCAAGGTGGGTTTCATCAGCAGACAACTTGACCACCATATCAATTGCCCTCTTGATCAGAGGCTTTATTGTAGGCTCACCATTTGCCAACTGAACCACAAAATTGAAATATGCTTTCGCAGTAGGAACATCGAATGACAGGAATGCCTTCTCTAAGCCAACAAGCAATGCATCAAGAATGTGATCACATAGTACTCTTGATTTTGAATCAGATGAAGGTAACACCAGAGCATTTATGAAGGCAATAGCAGAATCTCTTGCTGAATTAGAGACCCCTGTTGGCAAATTACCCACAGCTGATTGAACAGTACATCCTAGCAGCCTTTTTTCCAGCCATGTAGACAAAGAAGATGAATCCATCAATAATAACTTTTCTTGCAAGGTTTGCTTCAGGTTAATATAACTCGGATCACCTGTTAAAAGATTGACAAACAGCTGTAGCACCTTTGTATTTACTGAAGGAGGGATATGTGCTTCACTAAAAGCAGCATCTATTATCTCTCTCAGAGAGATATTATCACAACTATACATTTGGACAACAGCAGGTACATCTCAACTCCCAACTATACCACATGAAGACCACTTAATAGATCTGAAAGATCCAGGAAAATCAGAGAAGCATTCCATATTTAATGGTACCCAATGAAAAATCGCTCTAAGAGGAGCTTACATAAAGCACAGGGACCAATCCTACCATTTTACCATCTCTTCCAGGCCGCTTCTTCCTTACAAACTAGCCATCTACTTCATACTCAATTTCAACTTCCTCCCCAAAAATGTTTCACTGTCAGAGGATTCAAATATGGAACATTGCTGTAAGCAAAGCATGACATATTTGGCCTGTATATATGTCGATCACGAAAGGTGAATACCTGCTATGAGCAGGAGGCTAACAATATGCACAACAAAGAGTTGTATGTCAGGTAATCCTTCCTCCAAACTAGTTGGTTCCTCTCCTGTCTCAATACCCGACAAGTGATCTGGTCCTGTGTTCAAGCGTCCAGGACTACGACCTTAAAGTCATATTCTTGGAACAATAAGAGCCACCTACATATGCACCCCCTCAACATAGGCTTATTGACCAAGTACTTTAGTGTGGAATGGTTTGTATACATCTTGAAATGTCCTCCTAGCAAATAGTGTCAGTATTTTTGGAGCGCGTACACCATAGCCAATCCCTCACGCTCCGTTGTGGAATAGTTCTTTTCGGATTTGGACAATCTACGACTTGCAAATGTGATAGGGTGATCCAAGTCCTCTCTGCCCTCTTGTGTGAGCACTGCTCAATGCATCAACATGGACATGAAGCTCCACATCCCATTTTTGAAAGACCAGGATTGGTGCGGATGCTAATTTCCCCTTTAGGACATCCAAGCTCTTCATGCAATCATCATTCCACCAAAATGTGACATCCTTTTTCAATAGTTTCTCCATTGGCGTGGTGATTTGGGCATAACTTTTGATGAACTTTCTATAGTACCCTGTGTGTCCCAAGGTATCGCACAACTATTTAACACTTCACGATGCTTCCAAATTCCGAATTACTGCAATCTTCATGGGGTCTACCATTAGTCCCTGTTTGTAGACCACATGTCCTAGTAGGTTCCCAAAGGGAACGAGGAACGTGCACTTCTTAAGGTTCAGCGTAATCTGGTGTCATCAGCAAGTATCCAACATCAAGTGTAAGCTTCCTACAAGGTGCTTAACCAATCCAAAGATAGTCCAATCATCCATATAGACCTCCAGGAATTTGTGGATATATTCTTTGAAGTCAGCAACAACTATGCGCAAGAAGATGGCTATCACTTTTTTTAAGCAAATGACATGTTGGTGTATTGAAAGCAGCCCCATTCAGTGGCAAAGGTGGTCTTTCTCTTGTCTTCCTGCGCAATTTTGATCTGGTGGTACCTTGAGAACCCATTGGTGAAATAATATGCTTCTTGTGTGCCAACATTTTCTAATACTTCATCTATGAACGAGGTCGGGAATGGGTCATGTACACAAGCATCATTCAACTTCCTGAGGTCCACACATATTCTTACCTCACCCTTCTACTTATTCTCTTGTACTACCATAGGGCTCACTAGTCAGATTCTTCCATGGGCTCAATAATTCTGGCTGCGAGCATTTTGTCTAGTTCTACGTAGACCTTTTCCTTATACTTCAGATTCAAGTGGTAAGGCCTCTGCTTAACTGGCTTCGCATTGGGTTTTAGGGTGATCTTCATCATCCCTAAATTTCCAATGATCCCCTTTAAGTCTGTAATCTTGGTTGGGAATAATTCTTCGTACTCGCAGAGTAGCTCGGCAACCTTATCCACTGTGGCATCATCCCAATAGTCATTGAGCATTGCATACTTCGGTTCAGCCTTTGTCCCAATGTTTACCTGCTTCATTTTTAGCGGCATGATGATGTCAGGATCTTTAATCAATGGTCCTTGAACCTTGCGATGGCCTTCAGTTTTTGGAATGTTAATTTTCTATGGATCCTCATCTTCCTCCTCAATATTTACATTATAACACTCTAGCGCACAACTCAGTTGGGTCACCCATTCTGGCTGAAGCACTTCCATTGGCTCCTGGGGTATTTTAAAGATAGTTTCTTTTACTACTTGTAGCGCATCATAAATAGTATCCCACCAATGGTCCTCAAATGTGAAGGTTAACAGGAATCCTTCACGCAAGATATCCCATTCACTTGTGCCATGGTGAAGCTCCATCTCAGTATACCAATTCATGGGTATGATAGCCAGGGTATGACAGAACAGATGCACCCACTCATGTTGTGGCTCTTCCCCGTAGACTTTGGTCCATTTCATGAGGTGTGCACTTGCATCATCCCGTCTGTCATACTTGTCAGTTAGTCACATCTGAGGCTTTCTAAACCGCATGTGCATCATCCTTTTGCATTCGCACTAGTCCTCAAAATTCTGCTAGTGTGTACCCCACCATCTTGCGGGCATAGTGCGCAGTACCCATTTCAGAGCATCAAATTGCTGTTGTTCTAGCACTTCTCTTTCAAATTGGTTTAGGAAATCATCCACCTCGGTCAATCTATCATACATAGGCAGATCTCTTATCTTTGTTGCCACGCAGTGCAGTGACCTTGTCATCATGTTGCAATTGAGCATGGTTACCTCGTGTAACCGGTTTTGCCATCATTCTATCTCCTTCTCCAAATCTGAGGTGCAAGAGCTTTTACGCTCCCACGAAATCTTGCCATCTGCTATTGGATTCACCCAGTCCTACTCTTGCGTAGTTATCTTGTAGATATAGTCTAGATCGTCATCGCTCTCATAGTCGTGCACCAACTCCCTATAGCGCGATCCTTCCACAGGGTCTAAAGGTACCACTATGCGAAGTGCCTTTTTCTCAAAAATCATCTTGCGCTTCTTTAGATTTATCACTCCATTCATGTCAGTGGCCCAACCTATTCCCAGTAGTGCAGGATAGGGATTGATGTCATAAAAAATCTCTATCACTTCGAAATCTGCAAGCACACTCGTAGCTTCAATATCTACCATTATTCCCTGCAATCTTCCCATAGGTAGGATCTTTTGCTGGTTTGCCATTTGCAGTTGAATAGGAGACCATTGCAACACGGGCTTGCCCAGGCACTCCCATGTCTATTTTGGCAGGACATTCACATTTGATCCCAGATCCAAAATCACTTGATCCATTTCATATTCCCCGATCTGCACAGTCAATCTCATCTCTCTTCCTGTTCATGTTGTGTGCTTCCCGAGCTTTTGGACTACGCACAGTTCTCCTGGTGTGGTCCCAACACATCTAATTATAAGTTCTTGCAACCCCTTCATAGCTTTGCTATCACACAGCAACTTCATGCACGTCTCCAGAATGGTAGTGAGCATTGATGGGTCCATTTCTGATTCCAGTTTGTCTCTACTACCAGAAGTGGAGGCCTTCGCAAAGCTCTTCTTAGCTTCCATGAATGTCTCCTTAGCGCACTCCAAATCAAATTTTGGTTCCTTTGTTGGAGCCTTGCAAACCCAAGCACTCTCTTCAGGTTTCTTGCCTTTGTCATCTCCTATCGTGATACCACTTCAGAGTACGATATTTACATTCGGGTCTTCCTCTCGCGGCTCAGACCTCATCATTTGCAAGTTCTAAGTCGGGGGAGGTTGGAGTGTTCCTTTATTGCGTAGCCTCGCTATTAGCATGGGACAGTCCTCTATCTCATGATCAAACTAGGTACAATATAAACATGATGCTCTTTTCATATTTGTACAATCATGGGCATAATGCCCCGGACCTTCGCAATTGTAACAAATTAGCTGGCCGCGACCTCTTTCTAGTCCCATTCCACCTCGACCTCATCTGCACCCCCGAAATCCAGTGCGTGTCGTCCCTGCATTTTGATTGAGGGCTCGTGTTTTGGTCTGAACTCTATAGGTAGGAGTCTGATCCATCATTAGCTCATAACTTCTACAAGTGCGCTCATCTTGGCCTACTGACCTGCAGAAATTACAAAACAACTGCTGGGAACTCTACATATACTTCTGTAATAGATGGCAGTTATCTGTAGCATGCTTCCCTCCTATCTAACAACTCATGCACCATAATGTAGGTGTCGTGCTCGGTCCTTCTTGTGCCTCTAGTCTCAACGGCATTAGTCCTCCTCCCGCTAGGTAGTTCACGAAGACTGGACAATGGTCCTTGTCATGTCCCTGGCCCTTGCACTTTACACACCATACCTCCTCGTGCACTTCTGGATGAGCTGTCCTGTCTTGTTTCTAACTCTACATCTCAAAACAAAAGTTTTTCAACTGCACATGGATCTATTGAACTCCCAGGTTAGGATCTTTATCGGGGTCTCATGCAGTCTCATTGCGAAATCCAAGGCCTCGGCTTGAGTGGATAGCTTCTGTTGTGATAGCACGTTCCTTAGATGTGGTGTTAGCGATGCTACAAACCATGTGTGGTGTTGCTGTCAGGCCAGGGTAACTCCAGGCTTAATGAGTGAGAGAAAACTGATATATTATTCATTAGGTAATCTACATATATATATACAAATAAAACGGATCAGTTCATCTTCTGGATGACTGTCCGGTTCACCCATCC
>APFE030502598.1:0-14555 GCA_000404065.3 Pinus taeda | reverse complement strand
AAGCCTTTGATGCCACAGCATGGTCTTCTCTCCAGAGACCACTAGATTTTCTGCTCCATTTTCAGGAACCATAGAACTATTGCACCCATCAACAATAGTGCTACCTTGTAGCTTGTACAGAGTTCCAATCCGAACTCCCCGCATCACAACCCAACCCGTTAGTCGTGGAAAGAATATAACACAACCCAACAAACTTGAGATAATCATCAGTCATCCTCCACTTGCTTGGCTGCCTTCTAGTGCATGATTCCATTGCTTGTACTCTAAGATGAATGAAGGTGAATTCGAAGTGAGGAGTAATAAATGAGGGGGATCCCCTCCTATAATTCCTCTCCTTTGTCCACTTCAAGTTATTGCTCCCATTTTTCCACTAGATCCTTGAATTTGACCTTGAAATTCATCAATAATCTGCAATAAACACGTGTTAGAGCACATGGCATCATAACTAACTCAACTCACTCTATAAGCATAAATATAATTAGAAAATCATACAATAAGCTAAGAGAATGGTTGGTTTGACTAGGTTAGGAGGTAAAATGAACCCATATAATTACCCATTTATGAGGCTCATCATCACACCCCTAATGAAGGTGTTTCTCATCCTTTGAGCAACTTAGTCGATCTCCTCATATTTTATGGCCTTGGTGGCCTCCCTAGCATCCTAGGCTTCTGATGTGGTTTGCTCTTCTTTGTCATAGAATCATGCCTTCCTGTCTATCTCTTCCCACTGCTCCTCCTCCTCTTCTTCTCTTCTACCTTCCAGCATGCCTAAGAGCAATGGGGGACTCAGTTTTAGGCCAATCCATTTGACCTTCAGTCTCTGCATGGAGCGCTTGTACATTGGCACCCTTCTTAATGCCTCCTTTAGCCTCATGGGGGAATGATATTCCCTGATCTGCAGACTGTGTGGTAAGGTGTTCCATCTCCTCATGCATGCATGCACATAGTCATCTCCAAGTAGCCTTTGCATATCCTTAAAGTATGCAATGGCTTGTGCCTGATCATTTATATATATAGGGGCAATCTAAGGATTATTGGCAAGCAAGTTGTGTGTGCTGATGAGTGCCATGGGATTTGATGGCTCAACTCTTATCATTAATGGCTCATTCTGCTCTTTTATCATCAATCTTTTTATTTCTGTTGCCCTCAACTCTTCATGGTTCATCCATGAGGCCATGGCCATTAGTTGCAAGTCCCATAGCCTAGCATTGGGGTCCCACACATTCATGTCTGTGAGGGCCATGTTATGTAGGTAGAATTCTGCCATCTTTTCCTTATCCTCTGATGTGCTTTGGTCACACATATCCATAAACTGCCTGTAATCTTGGAAAGGCATTGTGCCTCTTTGTGCCAGAGTCTTTATCTAGAATTGTAACCATCGATCCTTGAGATATAGGCCATAGGATTTTGCTGGTGTTATACATTGCAATGCCTCCATGGATAAGCTGGCCATGTATGCCAGCTGAGTCTCTTTCTCTTGCAGTTGCCTCCTTAACAATTCATTTTCAGTTTCAAGGTGGCTTCTTGTAATTGCTTCCCTGTCTCTGAGAGCACTCAACTCTCTACCCATTTCTCTGAGTTTGTTTTCCATATGGCCAATATCCTCAACTCCTTTGTATTTGGCTATTTGCATCCACCTATGTGTTCTTATTCTTTCTTTTTCTAATTCAAAGAATAGTGGAATTGTAAATTTTTATAGGATTATCCTTCCTCCCTCAAGTAGATTATAGTAGAAGGCAAGCCTAGGCTGGGGATTAGGTTCTTGTAGCTTTGTTGCTTCCTCCTTTACCTATGGCTATTCTTCTATCCTTTTCTCAAGATGTTGGGTCTCCTGTAGTTTTGACAGTGTCTCCTATAGAACTGTCTGAGCCTCCTGTAGCACTGTTTTTGGGTCCTATAGTTCTACCTCTTCTTTCCATGTGGAAGATCTAGGAGTCCCCCTTTCATATGTGATAGGTTCCTTGGAAGAGGATTATTTCCCTTTGGTAGAGGGTGAATCTTCAATTGTAATTGACATTTTTGAAGAGGGCTGAGGTTTGCCTGTTTTGATTGCTATGCTCTTCCTAGCCCTGAAATACATGGAGGCCTGCCTTTTCCTCTTTTTCTTTGGCTTGATTGGTGTACTAAGGGTAGTGAGGGCAGCTACTGCCTCCCTTTCCAGAGTCTCAAGGGACCCTTCTCCTTGTTCTTCCTTTTCTGCCTCCTTTTCTCCTCATTCTGTCTCTTTTTCTATTTCTTTTTGCTCAGTTTCTTCCTGCTTTGTTTCTTTAGATTTCTTCTCCTCTATTTTAGTTCCTTCCTCCTTCATTCCTTGTTCTGATAAGTCACCTGTGGCTTCACCTTCTCCCCCTTGCTGCTCTTCCTCCTCACTGCGAGTAGGGCTGACATCATAGGTTAGGGCCTTTATGTCATCCTAAGCTATCATGTTTCGGAAGATTTCCCATGCTATAGGGAGTGTAAATGTATGGAGGGCTTCTTCCACTAAGATTTTGATTAACCCATGGTGAGCTAGCTACTCTGAATTCCCTTCTTGAACCTTAGTGCTGGAGTCAATGAGGGACTGCAGGAGGAAGTAGGGGATGTTGAGCTTCTAAGGTGCTGGAGTGTCCATGCCATATCTTTATTCATGGAGGATTCTAAAGTGATAACCGTAGACAATGTTGTACCTCCCCTCACAGGAAATGTATTTGATTATTTGATAGCTAACCTCATCCCAAGGGTATGGTATGCTAGCCCTTCTAATGCCATTTTTATCCTCTACAGGGGTTTCATTGTTTTGGAAAAAGTTTTTCTTGGCAGCTTGGCCAATTGGTTTCTCATCCTTACACCAAGGCAGCCCAAGAGGAAGGGTAATGACCCTACTGATAAATTTAGGGGTTATCTCCATGGAAATACCTTTAAAGGTGACAGTGGCATATGTTCTTGTGTGAGGGACCAAAGAGTGGGAAAATTCTTGGGCAATCTCCTCATCAAACCCTCGAAATTTCTCAAAAAAGTTCATCCAATTTGCTCTTGTGAATATGTCCACTACTTGGAGTGTGCATGGAGCCTCGTGGAGTTAGTGGGCTCCTTTCTCATAAACCCTCCTGTAATTTTGTTTATACTTTTTTTGGGGAACCAAATGTGGACATGGAGACAACAAATTTTGAGAAAAACAGAGAAACAAAGGAGATTGTGTTTAAAAAAAAAAAAAATAAATAAATAAAAAAAAAAAAATTTTATATATATATGTATATATAATATATATATATATATATCTCCTCTCCTAAAGACTTTATTTCCTCCTCAAATTGAAACCACTTCTTGCATATGTTGATATTCAATAGGGGGCATGCATGAAACCTACCTCCTCAGACCGAAAATCATGCTAAAACTCGTGTTTTCTCCCTTAAAACAACTCACTAACCTCCTGTAGAAGCCTGTTGTCCCTCCTGTAGAATTCCCGTAGGTGTTCCTATAAAACCTGTAGGTGCTCCTGTAGAAAATGTCGAGAGTAGGAATATGGGAGAGATTGATGGAGGACAATGGTTATGAGGCTATGGGGGCATAAGGAGATTGTTGTAGCTGAGTGACAAAAAGAGAATGAAGGAAAAGGTGGTAAGAATGCTCACGGAGGAGTACTTATTACCCTTTATGGATATTTCCGGTGATGGGGGGTGAACTGGCAAAGTATATGTTGGCCATATTTGGACCGTTGGTCCCCACCTACCTTGTCATCATGGCCCCTCCTTGTAATCATCCCTCATTATTGCATCGGAGTTCACGCTTCCTCCACTACCTGTCCTTGACATCTTTCTTGAGTTGACTGTGCACACGAGTGGGTGACATCTCGGATGGGTGGAGTCAACTAGATGAAGGTGGCCAAGTTAACTAGCCACCTTTCCCTCATTCAACCTTGACCATCTCGTTGCTTTTCCATGACTTCTAATTACACAAATGCAAACAGAGGAGCGGGTTAGTTACGTACCTGTGATCCAAATGTATTTGCTGTGAGGTATTGTGGCTCTCTCTCTGCTACATGCCTTTATTTATTTTGATGCATGCTGTCTGCTTGCTGATCTGTGGTTGTGTCTTGAGCAGGTTCTTCTCTAGCTAGGTCTAAGCTTCAAGTGCCTTCTTGACCTTCATGTGTGCATTCTCCTGCTGCTGGTGTTGGGTTTTGATGGGATCTGCTGCTACAGGAATTCCTACAGGAGCTCCTGTAGCTGTTTCTCCCCTTGAAACTTCAACTTCTTTCTGTGCTTGGAGCTATGAGGATGATGCCAGAGGTGTAGATAGAGATGGAGAGGTAGTAGGTAAGCTTTAGGTGAGGTTTATGGTGCTGCTCCCTGTCTTATTTTTTGTTTTTTTTTTCTTTTACTGAAAAACTGTTGTTTTTTTTTTTTCTTTTTTTCTTTTTTCTTTTTTCTTTTTCTTTTTTCTTTTTTCTTTTTTCTGTGTTCTTCTTGGATAGGAAGAAAAATGATGCTTGCATTGTGATGCAGGCTTGGAAATGATGGCAAGGAGGTTTGAAGATTGTAGGAGGATTTATAGGTTCTTCATGAAGCTCCCCTGTCCCTCGAACTGCCTTTTATATCCATTTTTGGCTCTCTGTAATTCCTACATGAGCCTCTTGTAGAAAACATAGTTTTTGAAAACAAAGCACAGTGGGGTGAAAGAAATGCCAAAATGATGGAGAAAAGTGTGGAGAAGATAGGATAGGCACTGGTGTGGATGTTAGGGTTCCCTTTGCACCTTCTTCTGCTTCTTGTAGTCCTCCTGCAAACTTGCAATGCAAATGAAAATTCATTTTTCTTTTTCCCTTTTTTTTTTTGAAAACAACTAGAGCGCCTTAGGGAGGTTTTCACCCTAATTGCCTTCCCTGGGCACTTCCAAGGGAGGTTTTCACCCAGGGATATTATTCCTTTTTTCTCTTTTTTTTTTTGACATCACTGGGCCACCTCAAAAGAGGTTTTCAACCCAATGATGGGACTCAAGCGCCTCATGGAGGTTTTCACTTGAGTCCTTATTTTTTTATTTCTCTTTTTCTTTTTCTTCAGTGAATCGTTGAAGTGGAGGCTAAGACATGCTCCACTACCATCATTGTCTTATTCAAATCTTCAATGAACTCTCGCTTGGAGAGGGGTTTCTTGTAGACTTTCAACCGATGTCCATTGACAAGCATGGGGATGGCTTCATCATCAATGGTTCTGATCCAAACTGAACCATTGTCATTGCATTTATCCACAGTGTAGGGTCCCATCCATCTTGTCCTCAACTTGCCTTTGAAATATTTGTATCTTGAATCATAGAGTATTGCCCAATCTCCCTCTTGGAATTGATTCTCCTTGATATTTTTGTCATTCCATATCTTTCTCTGAAGCTGAACTACCTCTGTATGGAAAAGGGCTTGTAATCTATGTTCATCAAATCCATTGACCTAAAGTAATCTTTCTTTCTGTGCATGGCTGAGTTCTAGGTCCAATTGAGTTGCCATCCTTAGGGTATTGAATTCAAATTCTATTGATAGCAAAGCCTTCTTCCCATAGACTAGCTCATAAGGTGTGAACCCTGTGGTGGTCTTCCATGTACTGTTGTAGGCCCAAGTGGCCTCAACTAATCTGTCCGCCTATTCTTTTCTGCTACTGCTCACTACCTTGGTCAGGATCCCTTCCAATGTTCTGTTATTGACCTCCACCTACCCATTGGATTGTAGATGGTAAGGGGTGGAAGTCCTGTGCTTGATTCTATGGTGTGTGAGCAGGTCTTCAATCAAATTGGAAGTGAACTGACTGCCTTGATCTGTGACCAACTCTCTTGGATACCCAAACGTGCAGAATATGCTTTCTATCAAAAAATCAACTACTTTTTCCTCTGTTGATGCTTTGATTGCCTTTGTCTTTGCACATTTTGTTAGGTAATCGATGCACACAATGATGTATTGTTTCTTTTTTGAAGGAGGGCTAGTAGGACCCACAAAGTCCATGCCCCACTTCTCAAATGACTCAAAGGTCACTTGAGGTTGCATGGGCCTCTCATCCTTTGGAGTAGGTTTCCCCATCCTCTAACATCGATCACATTGTTTGATATATCTCCTCACATCCTGATGAAGATTAAGCTAGTAGTAGCCTACTTGCAATATCTTGAAGGCAGTTCTTTTTGCTGCAAAATGACTTCCACAAGGCCCATCATGACAAGTCAAGAGGATGTCAAAGACTTCCTCCTCCCTGAAAAATCTTCTCAAGATCTGATCTGGGCCAAGTTTTAAGAGATTGCCCCTAATCCAGGTGAAAGGGGCGCTTTTCCTTACTATCTTGGTCTTCTCTTTTGAGGGCAGGTGTGGTGGGAATTGTGTTGAAACCAAGTAGTTCGCTATATCAGCAAACCATGGAGAGAGTACTGAGATAGAAAACAGATGTTCATCTGGCATTTGGTCATTCACCATTCCTTCTTCACCTACAAGCAAATTTACTCTAGACAAAAAGTTAGCAACAACATTTTCTTTACCAGGCTTATCAATAATGGTCAAATCAAACTGTTGTAGTAATAGCAACCATCTAATAATGCGAGCATTTATATCTGGTTTGTTCATTAAATATCTAATTGCAGCATGATCAGTATGCACAAAGGTTTGAATGCCTGTGACATAATTTCTTAATTTGTTTAAGGAATGCACGACAGATAGGAGTTCCTTCTTGGTCACTGTATAGTTTAACTCTACCTTTGACAAGTTTGTTGCTTATAAAGTATATGGCATAAGGTAACTTTTCATCAATTTGTCCTAAAGCTGCTCCTATTGCTTTGTTCGAGGCATCTGTGTGAATGTGGAAAGGTAGGGCCCAGTTTGGGCCTCTTAGAATTGGGGCAGTCATGAGCTTGTTCTTTAAGGTATCTAGGGCTTCTTGACAGTTTTCTGACCATACGAACACAACATCTTTGCCTAAGAATCCAAACAAAGGAGAGGCTAGCTTACTGAAATCTTTAATGAATCTCCTGTAATACCCAGCTAAGCGTAGGAAGCTTCTGACATCTCTCACCTTTTGAGGAGGTGGGACCCTTTGGATGATGGCAATTTTGTTGGGTTCCACCTATAGTCCCTACTGAGATATTGCATGACCTAACACTATCCCTTCAGTCATCAAAAAGTCACATTTTTCCAGATTGAGGGATAGGTTCATCTCAATACACTTGTCTAGAACTTTTCCTAGGTTAAGGAGTAAATTCATCCATGTATATATCTATTGCACCATGAACTAATTCATAAAATATACTCAATACCGCTCTTTGGAAAGTGGCTGGAGTGTTGCACAAACCAAAAGGAAGGACCCGATATGCAAAGGTACCCCAAGGACAAGTGAAAGTGGTCTTATCTTGGTCTTTCGAGCTGATTTGAATTTTATTGTACCCGCTAAACCCATCTAGGAAGGAGAAAAACGTTTTCCCTACCAGACCATCTAACACTTGATCTATGAAAGGTAGAGGAAAATGGTCCTTTTTAGTGGCTTTGTTCAATTCCCGATAGTCGACACAAATTCTCCACTTACCATTTTTCTTTGGAACTAGCACCAAAGGAGAGACCCATTCACTGTCAAAGATGGGATAGATGAATCCTGAATCAAGCAATTTTTGCAGTTCTTCCTTAACAATATCTTTAAGTGTTGGATTCATCCTCCTTTGAGGTTGCTTGACTGGTTTGCAATCTTCCTTGATGTATATATGAAGAGTACATATTGAAGGGTGCACTCCCTTCATCTCCTTATAACTCTAGGCAAAGGCATCTAGGTGTTTTCTCAGTAGGCTGCACAGTTCCTTCTCCTGGGAAGTGGATAGGGATGGATTGATTTTCAAGGTTCTTTCTGGGCTGAACTCTATATTCTTGACATGGAGAGAAGTGGAGTCGGCCACACAGAGATTAGTTGAGGGGTTGTTTTGGGTTTCGCTTACTATGTCCTCTAATGGTGATACACTAGAAGGTGGATTTTGAATCAAATTTTCATTCATATCATCCTCATCTTGTGGTTTTCCCCCCATGGTAGTTTATAATGCACAAAGTGATGTAGAATAGACCTCATCCTCATCTTCCTCCTCCAACTAGAGAGGTAGATCATGTTCTAGCAAGGGTTGGGTAGGAGGATATAGGATTAACTACTTGGACATGTGCCCATTCTTTATGGTCATGTTCCCAACTCGACAGCTGATGTAGGCATCGGCAGTAGCCAACCAGGGTCTTCCCAGAATGAGAGGATACCCAGTGAGCTTTACCTTTGGCTGGAGAACCAAGAAATTACTAGGGTACTCCCAAGAATCAATGGAGACCATCACATCTTCCACAATCCCCTCAGGGGTCACGGTGGAACGGTCCACTAGCTGTAGCATAACCGTGGTCTTCCTCAAGGAGCCCTGGAGGTTAAGTTTGAGCATTGTGTCCTTTGTCATCACATTAATGGCAGCTCCCAAGTCAATCAACGTATGAGGGATCATGGTGCCATTGATGTGGACATCAACTACTATGCTTCCAGGGTCCAGATATTTTGGACAGATTACCTACCTTAACATCAGGTCGGACAGTTGTCCTATGACATTGATGGTTGGGGCATCTCTCTTATGCATCCCTGGATTCCTAAAGCACTTCTCTTTGATCAACCTATTGTAGATAGGCACATCTTTTATGGCTTGGAGAAGTGTTATTTTCACACATAAATGTTTCAATTCTCCCAGGAGTTTAGTTTCTTCTGGGGTAGGCTGGACTGTTATGGATAGTCTCTCAGGAAAGGGTGGAATTCCTTTAGGTTCACTTTCCTCTTTATCTTCCTCAACCTCCTTGGGTGGAGGCTGGCTATCTAGGAGAACTTTCCTAGATCGCAAGTTAATTTCCTAAATCTCCACAGCATAAGTTGGGCATGATGGTTCCCCGCTATATACTTGTTGAGTCTGTCTGTTGTTTGGGTTCGGATTTGGCTGGGCAGGCATTTGGGGTTGCTTTGGTGGAGCAGGAGGTAACGGTTGTGGTTGGGTAGGTGGTGGAGGAAAAAGAGTGGGAAGAGAGTTGTATTGGGGCCTCCACCCCTGATGAGATGCATTCCACTGAGGTTGTGGCTGAGCATAGGATTGAAATGAATGAGCAGTTGGTTGGGCATGATATTGAGATTGTGAAGGACCAAGGAGGAGGTGTGGACCAGGAAGGATGAGTAGGGGGGCCCCAAGAAGGTATGGAAGTGACTTGGTTGGGGTTGTAGTATGCCTTGAGATGTCCCTTACATCCCCTACTGGTATGGTCTAGGTCCATGCGACCTCCTTTGGTTTATGTAATAGAGTTGTTCAGTGACTCCCTCAGCCCCTTGATATATAGCTTTATGTCTGGGAAAGGAAGGGAACTTATCTATAGAATGATTTTCTTCACAGATTGAACAAACCTCTATAGAGTTCAATGGACATTCATTCCTAGGATGCCTCCTGGTGCATATAGGGCAAAAAATGGCCAAAGCCCTCTCTGCTTCCTCTTATTTCCATTCGATATGTAAGGTATCCATTTGCATGGAAAGAGTCTGCAACATCTCACTCTTGAAGTCTTCCAGCATGTTTCCAATTTCTCCTTTAATGGACGAGTTAGAGGAAGAGGTATTTGCTATGGGTTGACTTCCCCTACCTTTCTTTCTCACTGCTATAGAATGGTTTCTAAAAATAATATTTATTTCCTCATAGCATAGTTGGTAGATATCTCCCCCAGCTAGTAGGAGGTGGGTGCCTAAAATATCTTCTCGAATTCCCCTGAGCAGGACCAGCTTCAGAGACTCAGGGTCAAGTGTACACCCAGCCCTTTTGTAACTGAGCTGAAACCTCTCTTCATAGTTCTCCAAGGACTCATCACTTCCTATGGTCATTCGGAAAATTTCTTCTTTAGTATCTTTTGACATACAATAGTCTCAATACTTGCTGTTAAAGGTTTGCTGCATCTGAGCCCAAGTTGTGGTGTTATTTCCAGGTAATCCCATGAACCAACATAGTGCTGCATCCTTGAGGGTAGAAGGGAATAGTTTCAAATTTTGCTCATCTTCTGCATAGTCATAGGTTCGACAGATAATAGCAAACTCAAACAAAAAGGTGTCAAGATCTTCTGTAGTCATGCCATGGAAATGAGGTAGGGCGGAAGGGCTTATATTCTTCATTTTGGTGTCCCCATTGGTCTCCCGAATGGGAAAGGTACCCTCTATTCTCTCTCCATTCCCCCTATCATTTCTTTTTTCAGCCATTGGCTCCAAAGGAATGTTTTTTTCTTCTTCTTCCCCTATAGGTTCTTCAAATATGTCTGGCTATTCACCTAAGGGCTCTCCTTGATCGTAGCCACCGAGGAAGAGAGAAGGTTGGCTGTGTGAGGCAGTGGGGGTGTTGGGAAAAATTTTTCCTGAGTTATCTCTATTCCTACGAGGCATGAAAGGAAATCTTTTTTGGTTGGTTTTTGTTTCTTTTTCCCCACACTGATAATACCTGCAAAACTAAAATTGATTCAACAAAACAAATTGCAACTAACTGAAATGAACTTGCTGAAATGAAATTTGCATAATTGAAAAGGAAAGCAAGGACATGTAGAATTGAAGGAAAAGAAAGGACTAGTATACTTTTGCTTAAATAAACTATTAGCAAAATGTTGCAATAGAAAATAGAAGAAAGCAGTAATCACAGAATACTCTGACACTTCCCCGACAATGGCACCAAAAAGTGGTGAGCACCAGTATTGCAGCAATAATGCTGCAACTCCTGAGCTGCCTACTTTACTCTTATCAGCTTGGTAGTTCGTAACAAACTTGGAAGCGTCGGTGTTGTATGCACAAGTACTAGTTCTTGTTGCAGGTTGTCACTTGGGCAGCCGACGCAAGATCACTAGGAGCTGAAGCCAACTTCTATGGATTCCAGAAGAAGCTCTATATGTGATGAAAGGAGAGAAAGATTACTCTACAGATGCTACTCTAACTGCAAAAAGGAGAAAGACTGAAATGTAAAGAAAACCTAGTAAACCTTAATTAACCAACTAATCCTACTTTTGCAAAAAGCACTATGAGAACCATGAAAGGAATGCCATTACCTAATCAAGGAAGTAAACAAAATCTACCTAAGCTATTTCTAGAAGTAAATAAGCAAAAAACATCTTTTTGGATTTTAATGTATTTTTATGTGAATTTGACATGCATATAATTTATTGTGTGTAAATGTGGCATCGAATAGGTAGCATTGGAGGGTGGTTTTGGGACTTGAGAGGATGTAGGATGGTGTGGATGGGTCCTAGGAGGTCTCAAGTGGCCTTCTGGAGGCTTTCCCCACACTTGGCCTTCGAAAGAAAGCCTACATGAAAATCTACACGAGGACACAGGAAATCTATAGGAGGAAAACAGGGCAACTACAGGAGGCCTACAGGAGGAGGCCAAGAGCAGTTTTCACTATTTTGGGGATCTGAGAGTGGGTGGAAAAGGTGGATGAAGTTTTGAATGAGGTGTTAGTGAGCCTAGGGTCTACCAAAAATCACTAGGAGAGAGGAAGATGATTGGATTTGCTTAAGGAGAGAGGAAGAAGTTCTATGGAAAATGCAGGAAACTAAGGCAAAATTGAGGTGAGGTTTGGGCGACCTGTAGGGCATGGATCAGATGGAGGATGGGATGGATGATAAGCTAGCCTACTGCTAGAAGATATCTGTTGCAAAGAAATTGACAGTCAATCAATAACATCAAACAAACAATGAAATGAGTGCATCTAGAAAAACAGAGTTTTGCATAAAAATGGTCTAAACTATGATCTATGAAAGGAAATGTGGAGAAATGCTACAAGAAAGGAAAGCATGAAAGAATACTATTGCAAATAAAGAAGTGAGCATGATGAAGAAGATCTGAATCAAAGCAAAATTGGACTATTAACTTACTAAAAAGCTGCAAACACTAGAAGTCCTATGAATGAGAAAAATCTATGTTTTTGGGGCAGCAAGAGGATCTTTGCCTCAAATCATGGTCCCAAAGGGAGGAAGAGAGGCCAAGGTACTATTTCTAGCCTTTTGAATCTTCTCTTTATCATTGATTAACGTACTACAGAAAGCACAAATGGAAGCAAACTACTGAATCATCAAAAGCAACCTATTCTTAACCATAGAAGAAATACATCTAACAACAACCTAACCTACAAATTGAAATAAAACATACAAATACAAGTAAAGAGGAGCTTGGGTACTTGGATTGGGCCCTAAACCAAGAGCTTCAACCCTCTGAGGTAACTCAGTGGTAACTCAAAAAGGATTCCATCTTGTTGGGTGTGGAGCATGATTATTTGGAGGTCTTTGTTTCAGCCGGATGTATACCCCAGGAAGTTTGTACACCCCTCCACGCGGGGGGTGTGAGGGGGACTTGTCCCCCCCGCGGGGGTTTGCGGGGGCCAATCCCCCCCAACTGGGGGGTCCAAGGGCCAGTGGTCCCCCGGCAGGGGTTTCCGGGGCAGTGCCCCCGAAGCTAAAAACAGATGTAAAATTGCCTTGTAAAAGTATAGTAATTTCTAGTCAATCTGGGTCATTCAATAGGCGGATGTTCTGACGGTAGAACTTATGTTTAGTTCAGGGTTTTTTTTCCCTAGAAGGAAACCCCTCTCTTTGTATGAGGGCATTGTATTGAGGCTATGTAATAGATGTGTATTCTCTGAGCGAGAAATAGAGAGGCGAGACTGTGAGAGAAAACAAAGGATATTATAGTGGATCTGTTGTAGGTTGTGTCTCTTCATTTTGCTGGATAATAGAAGGAAGGACTGGCTGTTCAGGGTGGACATAGCCCAAACTGGGTGAACCACATATATCTGTGTCTTGTCTCTCTGTTTTAGTGCGTTTTCTGTGTTTATATTTCTGCAATATTTTATGTGTTCCATTGCTCTGTAATATATAATTTTCTAACAACTGGTATTAGAGCCGAAGGTCTATTTGGCTGATAAACTCACAGGAAAGAAGGGTTCCTCATTCGAGTGGGAGCAATGGTGGAAGATGATAAGTTTAGGGTCGAGAAATTTAATGGCCAAAACGTCTCGCTGTGGAAGATGCAGATGGAAGATTATCTGTATCAGAAAGATTTGTACCTACAATTGGGCAGAAAAACAAAGATGCCGATGGGTATGACAGATGAAGAATGGAACCTTCTCAATAAAAAGGCACTCGGAACAGTACGGTTATGCCTCGCAGCGTCAGTCACCTTCAACATTTCAAAGGGAACAACGACAGAGGGTTTGATTAAGGCGTTGGCGAAACTATATGAAAAACCCTCGGCCTCAAACAAGGTATTTATTATGAAATGGTTATTTAATATGAAGATGTAGGAAGGTGGATCTGTTGCAAACCATTTAAATGATTTTAATACTGTTACAAGTTAGTTAAGTTTTGTAGGGGTAAACTTTGATGATGAAGTTAGAGCTATGTTATTCTTGTGCTCATTTCCTGAAAGTTGGAATGGTTTAGTAATGGCCATTAGTAACTTTGTTTCTAGATCTAGTACTTTAAAGTTTGATGATGTTGTCGGTGCTATCCTTAGCAAGGAAATGCAACGGAAAAGCTCCGGTGAGACATTGGGTAATGCTTTGAGTGCAGAGTCTAGGGGAAGAAAAATGGAAAGAGGAAAGAGCTCAGGGTATCGCAGTAAATCAAGGAAAGGTAGATTCAAGTCCAAATCGGGGATAGTCTGTTGGAAATGTGGAAAGAAAGGACACTTAAAGAAAGACTGTAGATCTCGGAAGGGAAAAGAAGGAGATGCACAACAAGAAAGAAATCATGAAGCAAATATGACAGGTGAGGTGTTACAAGATGCTTTGATTCTTTCTTTCGAAAATATTACTGATTCCTGGGTGGTAGATTCAGGGGCCTCATTCCATGCCACACCTGATAAGAAATATTTTCATGACTATGTTCAAGGAGATTTTGGACAAGTCCGTTTGGGTGATGATAAACCCTATAAAATTGTTGGAATGGGTAAGGTTCTTGTAAAATAGCAGAATGGAAACAAATGGCTACTAAAGGAGGTAAGGCATGTTCCAGATCTGAAGAAAAATCTGATTTCAACAGGGGTAGTTAGGCGGTGAAGGTTGTGTGACAACTTTCACAGATAAAGCTTGGAAGGTCACCAAAGGGGCCCTGGTAATAGAAAAAGGCGAAAAGGTTGGTACATTGTCTTTATGCAATGGTATTTCTAACTTTGTTAATGCTTTAACTTCCAAAGGAGCAGATGCAGCATTATGGCATCATAGGCTCGGACACATGAGTGAGAAGGGGATGAAGATTCTTCACTGAAGGAATTCGTTATCACGTTTGAAGAATGTTGATTTGGACTTCTGTGAGAATTGCATTTATGGAAAATAGAAGAGAGTCAGATTTCTTAGAGTTGGGAAAGAAAATAAGAATGAAAAATTAGAGCTTGTGCATACAAATGTATGGGGGGCTGCTCAGGTATCATCTCTCGGTGGCTCTCGTTATTATGTTACTTTTATTGATGATGCAACTAGAAAAACTTGGATTTATTGTATTAAGAATAAATCTGATGTATTTGATACTTTCAAGAAATGGAAAGCTT
>APFE030502596.1:0-12500 GCA_000404065.3 Pinus taeda | reverse complement strand
ATTTTATTCTCTATGAAAATGATGGGTATTCTTCACAAAATCTTATGCTTGTGGATGTCTCCTCTCTGGTTGAGAGGGAGTGAGGGTAGACACCATATTATCCATGTGCCATGTACTATGGCCAAGACTAACAATCGTAAGCCTAGTAAATACACTAATAGGGAGAATGGTGGATTGGATAAACATATGAGACCAATATTCTTTGAGAATTTGGACTCTGACTAGGACTATTCGCCATAAGTCAAGTACATTAATCCATGATAAGAATAGTCATGAGGATTGACATTTCCTGGTGTCAAATATTATGATAGTGGATTAGGAAATGATCATGTGAGGACATACCTGGTGAAAATCCTGGTGGGGTAAGTGCCTAGAGAGGCAGTGATGTCCAAATTTATGCGTCCCAACATTGTGCTCTAATCTAATGGAGAGATAAACGTGTTAGTCAAGGCCTTACTATTTTGACAATGTTGGCTATGATGATGTAAATCATCATTGACGCTTATCAGCCAGATCCCTTCTTATATGAATATTTCAACTTGAGAGTACTTTTTTGTCTCATTATGAGTATGTCCCTAGTTTAGAGGGAGGGTCATCATCTTCATTATCGCCATCATCACCACCATCAATGACATCATTATTGTCATCATTTCATTATCGTCATAATCACCATTCATTTCTTCATCATCATCATCATCATCGTCATTATGGATATTCTCATCAATTGTTCATAATTATAGGCATCATAAGAAATATCATCAACCTAAAAAATGTAACGAGTGCTCAAAAAGGGTTGTTAGGACACATGACATATGTAAGAAAAATAACAACTTTTTCTTTTAGAGATGATCGATGATCATCATCATTACTACCATTATCATTGTCATTATAATTATCATCATCCCCATCATCATAAATAATATAATTTTTATCATAATTGTTGTCATCTTCATCATGAACATCATAATCATCATTCATGCCATTATTGTTCTTGATGATGACCAAGATGAAAATAATGATAATGATGATCAGATGATGATGACTTGGAAGATGACACCAAAGATAATTATTATGATTTTGACCATGACAACATTAAAAAATGGGAAGAATGTCCAAGGTCATTAGCATCATAATCATCATTGTCATTGTAACTCTCATCGTCTTTATCATCATTGTCATTATCATAACAATCACAATTCATGTCATCTTCATCATCTTCATTATCATCATCGTTATAATTATTGACATTGTCATCAGTTGTTCATAATTTTCAATGTCATAAGAAATATCATCAATGCAAAAAATATGATGTGTGTTGTAAAAGGGATGCAAAAGTGAACAAAAAAATGGGGGTAAAAATAGACGTAAATTTGGATGAAGAGTGGACACAACATAAGTAGATGCAAACAAGACAGAAAAATTGACAAAGTGGATGAAAAATTAGATGCAATAGTTGATGCAAACTTGAACATAAAATAGGATTCAAACATGGATGAAAGAGTGGAAGAAAACATGGGCACAATAGTAGGCATAGGACTTAGCATGAATTGTGGTGAAACAAATGTGGATACTGCAATGAATGTGAAAAAAAGAAGACACAAAATTGAATGCAAAAAGGAGGAAAAATTGGATGAAAAAAGGGATGTAAACATGGACCAAACATGGGTACAATAGTGAACACAAAATTGGTTGTAAAATTGGACGAATCAAAAGTGGATGTAAAAGTAGATTCAAAATGGGATGCCAAAAACATAAACAATATTTGATGCAAACTTGGACACAAAAGAGGATACAAATGTGGATGCAATAGTGGAAGAAAATGTGGGTTGCAACGATAGACATAATATATGGCACAAATCATAGCACAAAAAAAGTGGATGAGAAAGTGGATGTAATAATAGACAAAAGAAAGATGCAAACTTAGATGCAAGACAAGATGCTATAAGAGATGTAAAAGTGGATGCAAACACGCATGCAACATGAGAAACAAAATTGGATGCAAAATATGGATGCAATGGAAGTACATGCAAAACAAGATACAAAATGAGATGTGAAACCCAACACAAAAGTGGATGCAAAAATAGATGCAATGTTTTATTCAAAAGAGGATGCGAAGATGGATGCAAAATTGGAAGAAAGCGTGGGTACAATAGTAAGTACAAAACATGGCACAAATTGTGTGACAACAAAAGTGGATGTAATGATAGATACAAAAAAATAAGCAAATGAAGATGAAAAATAGGATGCAAAAAGGGATGTAAAACTGGGCGTAAACATGTCTGCAACAATGGATGTAAAATGTGTGCTGGTCAGCACTAGAGAAAAAAAGTCTTGCTGGGATTGTCTAAGAAACCAAGCGGATCTGAGCACTCTAGAAAACATCATCATTGCCAGAGACCTAAATCTCACGCTGCATTCTTCAGAAAAGCGTGGAGGAAGCATTGTGCGAGACCCAACAAGGGAATGGGTAGAGGATCTTCTTCAAGACTGGGACCTACTAGATATCAAGCCTGTTTCGGGTAAGTTCACGTGGTCAAATAAAATAATAGGGCTTGGGCACATTGCAGCAAGGCTGGATAGATTTTTCGTGCAGAGTTCCTTCCTTTTGCTTGGTTTAGATGCCTGCATGCATATTCTTCCCTGTAGCACCTCTGATCATAACCCCATTAAGCTGAACCTTCGAACTCACACAGATCTTGGCCCCATCCCCTTCAAATTCAGCCCTCTTTGGATCAAGGAACCCAGCTTCTTGCAGATTGTCAAGCAAAGTTGGTCTCAGCCGGTCAATGGATCTCCATTCTATATTTGGGATGAAAAACTTAGAAGAGTGAAATCTGCCCTAAAGAGCTAGGCCAAAACTCTTTCCAACCTTGCTACTGAAAGGAAAAAGATCCAAAACCTACTAGATACCCACCATCAACTCTCAGAAGAGGCCCACATCTCCAAAGAAATTATTGACAAAGAGGTCCATCTTCAACAGAAATATCACAAAGCCTGCCTGAACGAAGAGGAAACGTGGAGGGTCAAATCTTGCTGCCTATGGCTCAAAGCGGGAGACAAAAACACCTCATATTTTCACAAACAATCTCAAGCCAGAAAAAGCTTCAACTACATCACTGAAATCAAAGAAGAAGCTATGATCCACAAAGACTTTACAGGCATCAAGTAGGCAGCCTTTCTCCATTTTCAAAATCTGTACAGTGAAGAGGTGAGTGGGACTCAGAACTATTGTCTCCTGGACAGGGTTCCCTCTTCAATCTCAGCTCATATGAATCACCAGCTAGAAGCCAAAGTCACAATGGATGAGGTCAAAATTGCTCTCTTTACCATGGACCCTAACAAAGGCCCAAGTCCTGACGGTTTCTCTACTAGATTTCTTCAATCCTATTGGCACATTGTGGGAAAAGATCTCCTTAAAATGATCCAAAAATCGCAATCCTGTCAGAAAATTGGAGGAAGCACAAACTCCTCATTCCTTGCACTTATTCCTAAGGAGAAGGGCGCCAATTCTTTCAACAGGTTTCATCCCATTTCTCTTTGTAACATTGGCTACAAACTAATCACCAAACTCATTGCCAGCAGGCTGAAAACACATCCTTCCTAAAATCATTCCAGAGAATCAAGGGGGCTTCATCCACGGAAGACAGCTGGTGTACAACTTCATTTTAGTTCAAGAGGCAATCCTATCTAGCCACCAGCGCAAGGAAAGAGGTATGGCCATCAAACTGGACTTAGCAAATGCTTTTGATCGTGTTAGACATAGTTTCCTCTTGAATGTTTTAAAAAAATTTGGATTCGGAGAGAGCTTTATAAACTGGATCTGGGCTTGCATCTCAAAGCCATGGATAGCTCCCTTGTTAATGGCAGAGCTGCTAGTTTCTTTAAAGCTACAAGAGGATTAAGGCAGGGCTGCCCCCTATCCCCTCTGTTGTTTGTTATCCAAGCCTCCGTTCTCAGCTTTCATTTAAACAAAAAAATGCAAGATCAGGAGATTCCAGGGATTTGCATTGCAAGAGGAGTTCAGAACATAAATCTTGCCCTGTTTGCAGACGATACACTGCTTGTCGGGGCTGCTTTGATCCACTCAGCCACCAGATTCAAAGAGGCTTTGGATGAGCTTGGCATGATGTCTAGAAGCAGTCTCAACAAGGGAAAGTGTCACATCTACTGCTGGAATACCTCACCCTCTACCCTCAACTCCATTGCCAGATGTTTAGGATTTACTGCTTCAGCTGTATGGACCTCGTTTAAGTATCTAGGGATGCCTATATTCCTCAAGCGTGCCTATAGCAGGGATTGGATACCTCAACTAGAAAAATTCAAGATCAAACTACAGGCATTGGGCTATAACTAGTTAAATATAGTAGGCAATTCAGTCCTGATCAAATCTACTCTTTGCAGTCTCCCCTTATTCCAGTTCTCAGTGCTTCTAGCTCTTGTCGGCATTCTTCAAAAAATGGACCAACACATCTGAAATTTCTTCTGGAAGGGGGGTAAGAAAAACGAGAGGAAAATCCCCCTAGTCAACTAGGAGATAGTCCTCAAACCTCAGATGAAGGGAGGCCTAAGCTTCAAGAATCTTCCCCTGCAAAACATCGCCATGGGAGCCAAGCTACTTTGGAAAATCATAGCGCCCAAGCCTAGCTAGGCTCAACTAGCGCTTTGGAGCAAATACTTTGCAGGCGAGAGGACAAGATGCATGGACGGGCCTCTTCGCCAAGGCACCTCTTTATTCACCAGGCTCAGCTCTAAAGTTTCCCCTCTAATTCGCTCCAAGGCCTATTGTATCCCTAGAAATGGGAAAAAAGTCAACATATGGACAAATCGCATAATGGATCGTGATCCGATTGGGGACTGCCATTCCATGAAGAAGTTGCATGATTGGATTACAAGCATAGGTAAAAATACTCTCTGGGACATCTCCAAGTGGGAAGGGACGCGTTGGGCTAGATGGAACTTCCTTGATCCAATGATGGAACTTCTACAGGACGTCATTCACCTCTGTGATATGTTAAATGGAGCTGCCCCTTCGCATAGTCGCAGGAAAGACAGACGAGGTTGGGGCTCCTTAGCTGCGGGCTATACTATTGCACAGGGCTATTCGAACCTTGTTGCAATACCATATGTTCCTCCTGATCCAGCCCTGTGGAAGACTATTTGGGGCATCCCATCACTTCCCAAGATAGATATGTTTAGTTTGCTTTTATGCCATGAAAAAATACTCACCGACGAGAACCTGCAGAGGTGTGGTTTCTATGGCCCATCTAGATGCTCTTTGTGCAGAGAGAAGGTGGAATGTGTCACCCATCTGGTATTAAAATGCAAATATACAGTGCAGGTCTGGAGAGAACTGATGGAGCATTCGAATCCAAATTTCGAACTTCCTGCCTCCATAACTGATCTCTTCACTAACTGGTAGAACATATATCTAGCTCCCCCTCCTAAAAACAAAGTGATAAAGGTCGCCTGGTATTCCCTCCTCAAAATCTATTGTTGGCAGATGTAGCTAGAGCGGAACAAAAGAATCTTCATAAACACCTAGCACGATCTCAAAGTGGTAGTGGCTAAGGTAAAAATTCAGCTGAAAGAATGCCTGGAGGATCAAAAAGATGACTCAAATATTAGTCAACTCGACATTATTTGGGGAACTTCCTTAAACCTGCAATTCCGTCAAGCCAACAGAAACATTATTCCTCCTGAGGAATGGCAAGTAAGGGGGATAAATAAGAATGAATTCCAAGACTGGATCTCCAACCACAAGGTTCATTCTCTCTTTTTCAATGGGGCAGAAAAAGGAAATCCTAGAAAAACTGGGGCAGGAGGAAGGGTTAATAACATGGAAGGCATTCTGATCCACAGCTTTGCCGGGGGCTCGGGTTCAATTCCGGCATTCAAGCAGAAGCATTGGCCCTCTACCAAGGCCTCAAGCTGCTATTGAACCTGGAAATCAAGGAGGCAATCATTCTTGGCGACTCTCAAGTGATCATAAAGCTCATGGTGACCAATACTGCCCCCCGGGACTTAAGATTAGAAAGGTTGATTCATAGAATTAGAAGCTTGGGGAAGTTGTTCCAAAGCTTGAATTATTTTCATGTTTTAAGAGATAACAACAAAGAAGCAAATTGTGAAGCAAATAAAGCCGTACTTCTCTCTGTCGGGGCAATGATAAGGGACGGGGAAGAAACATGGGATCCAATTCCATAATCATTTCACCAGATATGATTTATTGCCTGATTCTAAATCAGTTTGTTTGCATTTTCAAACTTGGGCAAATCACAAAAATCAGCTCCATTGTAGAACTCAAAAAGAGCTGGAAGAGGAACACAAAACCTTTAGTTCTTCAGGAGGTCGGTTTTATTTGGACCTGGACAACCCCCATTGTAATTAGAATACTGGCATTTATGCCAACCAGCTAATACAATCCATAGCCGTTCTTGTGAAATAAAAAAACCATGGATGTAAAATATGATGCAAAAGTTGATGCAACAAAATTCTATGCAAAAGTAGATGCAATACAAGACACAAAACCTGATGCAAATCTTGACACAAAAGTGGATATAAAAAGGCATTAAAATTAGATGTAAAAGTTGATGAAAACCTAGATGTATATGAGGATGCAATCATGGATGCAAATTTAGAAACAAAAAAGGGTGCAAAGGGAGGTGTCAAACTAGGTGAAAATTATGGCACAAGAAAAATGGATGCAATAGTGGACACAATAACAGATGAAAAAGAGGATGTAAATATATGGATGCAAAACAAGATGTAAAATTCAATGCAACAAAAGTAGATGCAAAATTAGATGCAAAAACTAGACACAAACCTCGATGCAAAACTTGGAACAAAGTGGATGCAAAAAATATGCAAAAATGGATGCAAAAAATGATGAAAAATAAGATGCAAGAGATGATGCAAAAGTTGATGCAAGTGTAGGCGCAAAAAGTGGATGAAATAGAGGATGCAAAAGATGGTGAAACAAAATTAGGTTCCAAACTTGATGCAAAACATGGTGCAAAGGATGGCACAAAACTTGGCATAAAATGTGGCATAAAACTTGGTGTAAAATCTGGTGCAAAACCTATTACAATACCTGGTGGTAAACTTGATGTAAGACTTGGTGCAAAACTCGGTGAAAACTTTGTATCAAGTTTTGCACCATATTTGATAAATGGACACAAATAGCACCAAAAATGGTCTCTATGTGCAGAAAAGGAAGCAAAAAGGGATGCTAATCACAGGGTTTTGTTGTAGTGGATGTTAACAAGCACGAGAGGAATCACCGATAATGATAATGACCCTCAAGGTACTACAATACAGTTTACATGGTGTGAATACATGAGTCGATGCCGAACACCATGCAAAATCTTTTGGTCGAAGGCCATTGATGTAAACCTGTCGCCGGAAATGAGAAACTTTCCATTGAGGCATGCAAGCTTCAAAGTACTGAAAGGGTTGTTCGTAAGTCAACTTCTTGGATAATGAGCTGATGTCGACAAGAAGTAACCTGTCGTAGGAGGGCCTTAATGAATCCCACATCTACGACATGAAACAGAGCAAATGATTTTGTGGAGGTGAAAAAGATCTGATGATACAAGGTTCAAGGTGGCGGTCATGAAAGAATGGAGTGTGAAGGTATTGCAGCGGATGAGGTGTTAGCTGGGTTGGTGAATTCTCTGAGTGACTTCTCTTTAACATATCGGCGACAATGAAATGGATTGGTAGCGTTAACCCAAAAAATGGATGGTACCGAGGACCATTGGTGATATGACCGGTGAATGGAATAACCCAACCCGACTCAATCATGGTGATGGAGTGAAAGTGTCATGTTCAAGAGCAACCTGCTACCAATGAAGTTATTCAAGTTTTCTCCCCCCTTTTCCCCAGTCATTGCTGACCAGTACCTCTTTATTTTTGTCAAACTTGAGGAGGATAAGATATGCTTGTTCTATAATTTTCCCTTGGTAAAACCTGTCGCTATGCTTTAGCAAGCCTAGTGACAGTGAAATTCGCTCTTTTCCATACGGACAAGTTTGTCGCTATTGTTTTGACAAGTTTAACAACAAATATATCTCAGTCCTTTCTAGTTTTAGAGAGTCTGAAAAGAGACGAAAAGGAAACTCCAGTAGTCCTTTTTCGTAGCATAATCCCTTAAGTCAAAAAAAGTATAAAATAATATGAAAGGGATGACTTTTCTGATGACTTTAGCGTGCCGAAAAAGACAAGCGCATGATATTTTTGTGTAATGATCCCTCAGGTCCAAAACGACTAAAATATAGAGGAGGGATGGAACTTCCAATCGCTTTAACGAGTTGGAGAGGCTAATTGCTCGGCAATATTTTTATATTTTACGAGTTTGAAAAGAGATCAAAAGAGACTCGTTTTTTAGGAATGAGTGATATTTTCGAGTAGCAGCTGGTTCTAGGTAAGTTTCAAACTTTTCAATCATGGTAGTGTAAATAAGGTGGCTAACAAAATCACTCGTCGTAGTTGTTCCTCAAAATGGTAAATAATCAAGTGGAGGTGTATGATCGGCTAAAAAGTGGAGGTGATGGTAAGAACATGACCAAGGCTCAAATATTGTTAGCAATGTGATCACAAAGGTTATTTACGGAAGGTGGCTAATTTTTTAATGAGATTGAATTGTAGGGGAACATATGCTCATTGCTAGGTTTATTTTTTAACGAGCTTGAACTTCGCGTAAACCTTCTCATGCCAGTTGTTTAATAAGGATGTCTCTCATTAGTAGGTTCATTTTTTAGGGAGCTTGCCCCATGCGAAACATTGCTCTGGAGCCTTTCGTATGCAAGTTAGGAATGACCAACTACTGTCCTAAGAGTTAATGAACTACTGAGGTTAGGTAGGATAGTTTGGTAGAAACATTTCCTTTACTTTGCCGGTGTCGTCGGCCCTTGCAAAGGTGAATGGTTGACCAGACCAAACACCTAACTTAAGCAGTTGAAGTTACTTAAAAAATATGGGGTTAGAGTTACGCTGGTCATTTTTCACTTGCGTAAAAAAGGTTTGCATGCCCCTAGGTAAAAGAAATGGGAGTTTCCAGGTTACCATATGGAAGTTCTTACATTAAAGAAAGATTGTTCCATCCATGTAGTAGACAAAACACTCCCTTTGCTTTGTCCATTGAAATAGACAAAAGTGAATGGTGTGAGCTTCCAATCACATAACCTTCGATGAGGAAATCCTATTCCAGACTGATCCCATTTTCCTAAATAGAAGGGTGTGTCAGATTGGTCATATATCCTAGGAGGAAACATATCTTTTATCTGGGGTTTTCCTACCGAAGCAGACCAGGGCGCATGCCCCCTGGGTTTCGTCATATTCACTGAATCACTTGTGATCATCAGGTGGACAGATTGGAGGTTGATGAGAAATTCCTTGTGTAAAAATACCATTTAGGGATGGCATTTGACTAGTAGCCATGTTTGAACTAGCAAACGAAATTTGGTCAATGAGTTGGACCATTCTGCCTTCATACGGGAAACATATCACCCAAAAGGGTGAGGAAACAATAGCTCCAATGCTGTAAATGTAGTCACACCCAAGGAGTAGATTGTAATCTAATGGCCCTTGTACTACCATCACGTTCAGATGAATGGTTTTCCTTCTCAAATCTATAGGCAAATTTGGAAGGATCCCTAACGGTCGACTGGTTCCTTTATTGGAGCTTGACAAATTTCGAATCTTAGGCAGAAGCGATGGCAAGCCAAGCACTTTCCAAGCAGTTGAGGAAAGGATACTCACAGAAGCCCCTTCATCTATGATAGTGCCAAGCATGATCATTTTGTAAGCTTTTACTATGATTTGGAATGGTACATTGGATGGTAGGCGGGGTCTCGCTAGTAGATTCCAATCAAAGGAAACGATTAGATTGCTTGGAGGAAGGACCAAATAAATGGCCGGATGAATGTCTTGAACTGAGGAACTTCCTTCCTGCAGTAAAGGAACGGGTAGATTACCTCCATGTTCATCGGATTCTATCTTAACAAAAAGAATTTGAACGATGTCATTCTCATTCTCTTTGAAGACTGTATCATTTGGAGGTGGACCCTCTGAGACAAGACTGGGTTGACTACTGTCTTGACCTATTGACTTTGGTCCGGTGTGGACTAAGAGGGTTTATCTTCAATGGTAGGTGTTTCGACTGAGAGGGGGGGGGTGAATCAGTATTATCTAGTTCCTTTACCAAACCTTCTTTATTTACACTTTGAAATTATTTTTTCATATCAGTACCATAAAATAATGAGCATGAACAACAAAAGCAGAGAGTCACATCAAAGAACACCAGATATAAGGTGGAAACCCAATGTGGGTGAAAACCACCTGCCGCAATATGTCTCTATCTTCTTTTAAATTAGAAACTCCTTTTACAATGTACTGGTGCAGTCCTTTACCAGTACGCAGGCTGCAACCTGCAGAGAGCTACAACTCTCTTTCTCGTTTTCCAGTCTCTCCTGGAAGGGAGCTACAACCCCCTACTTCTTTTCAAGGACCACTTTTCATAAATTTTTCAAACTGGATCCATATACATCAAGTACATGTAAATTACACAGTCATCTGTAGTAACTAGATCAACAATAACAGAACTGAACCCAGAACACCTTATCAACAGAAAAATTCAGTCAACAGAAGATCTTAAGTCAGATACGCAGTTTTCCTTTCACCGGCCTGCGTCGCCACGCACTTTACCCTCTTCTTCTCTGCGTATACCTGCAGATCTCCTTCTGTTGCACTGCGTGACCACGCACTGCTTCTTCTACTACGTTGCGTATAGTACGCAACCAAATACACTATCGCGCCGCGTACTTCACTGAAGGTATGCACCCAAAGACACTATCGCGCCGCGTACTGTTTCTGTGCGTACGCACCTGAACCACCATCGCTCTGCGTACCCACGCACTACTCCTTCGTTGCCTATGCGTACGCACGCACTGAGCCTTTGTCGCCCCTGTGTACCCACGCACCTATCCTTCTTCTGCTCTGCGTACCTACGCAGAGTCACCGTTAAACACCTGCGTACATTAGATTAGGGCTGAATTTACAGATCACCAGTGTGCTACAGTTAGATAGATGCCCAGATCTGATCAAGCACTTGGGAGATCACCCTTTACAGATTCGCCTTCCACTTCACTTTCATATAGATCAAGCTTCTTGAAACAATAACCCAAATATTTCAGATCTTAAGATATTCAACCCAAAAGCATGCTAAGCCAAACGATCTCCTTTGCTTTATATAGGCAAGCTCTTCCTTAAATCAAGGATCATGGGGCTCAATAATAATAATAAAATAAAACAATACCACGGGCCAGAACCATGATAACACAATACCTTCGGCTAAATACCAAGGGTTAAACATAAGGAACCCCACGTGTGCGCGCTTGACTGCCTTGAGGTGTGTGCACTGGGGGTACGCACCTCATGAATGGGTAACCTGCATGTCTGGACGCGGTCCCTGCACGGCGTACTTGCTGGTACGCATCTTCTGAACTGTTCTCCTGCGTACTTCTTAATTTTCATCATATTGATAGCCCTTGCCCTGGGTGTTGCCATCAAGTACAACATCTGTAAAATATAACCATACCAAAACCATAATGCCAACAATCTCCCCCTTTGGACTTGATGGCAACCTCAAAAATTCCAGCGACATTCTCCCGCTTTGACATCAAGGGCAAAGGGTTATGCTCCCCCTAAGATCATGCTCCCCCTGAATATGAACCAGATCTGTAAAGAAGAACCATAATCCACCAGACCCCATAGAGACATATTGCAACTATATTCCGACCATCTTCCATGATCTCCTTCTGTACATCCTCCATAATGCCAACAATGCATTATATACTCCCCCTGAACCTGTGCCGCAACCCAGCATATGTACGCATATACCCCAGAAGAACCATGCGTAAAACCAACAATCAGAAGAGTTTCAACAATAAGATGACGCATCAACAACCCCAAGCTTTTGCCTGAGGTATTCGAAAGCTTCCCTGGTCAATGGTTTGGTGAGAATATCAGCAACTTTTTCCTTAGAAGGAACATACTCCAACTTGACTTTCTGTTCAAGAACTTGTTCCCAGAGAAAATGATACTTGATTGGTATGTGCGTGGTTTTTGAATGCATGACAGGATTCTTTGAGATATTGATTGCACTTGTGTTATCACATAAGATGGAGATCGGTGGAGTACAAGTGATTTGAAAATCCCTATAAGGTTCCATCTCCCCTTTGAAGCCTAAGATCTCTCAAACTTAGTGCTTTCTTGTCATCTCCATAATAACTACTGACATTATTATTTAACTCCCTATATTTTCCCCATTCCCCTACTAAAACTATCTAAATAATCCCCTTATGTAAATATCCCCTCCCCCTGGTTGAAATATAACCATAAGTACTTCTCTGGGAATTACTAAGTCACCTGGACTTTATTAAGAACCCTCCTTCTGCATAAATTTCCATTACTAGGTGTTTGGACCCCTTCTAAAACACAAA
>APFE030502595.1:5472-22043 GCA_000404065.3 Pinus taeda | reverse complement strand
TCCAATCAAGGGAAAGTTTTTACACAAAGCTATTTATGAGAAGGAAACATTGGCAATACTCCATGCACTTAAGAAACGGTGACCCTACCTAATGGGAAGACACTTCAAGGTAAAAACGGATCATGATAGCCTTAAATACTTTTTAGAACAAAGATTATCCTCTGAAGAGCAACGAAAGTGGGTCACAAAGATGTTGGGTTATGACTTTGAAATCATCTACAAAAAAGGGAAGCAAAATGTGGTGGCAGATGCACTCTCAAGAAAGGATGAGGATGTGGAAGCATTGTTGTGCGCCATTTCTATTATCCAACTAGATTGGATAAATGAAGCAAGGGAGGAATGGAATAATGATGAAGAATTGTGGGCACTTATTCGAAAGTTACAACAACATTCCAGTACATCTGATACATTTAGGTGGAAAAATGATTCGTTATGGTACAAAGATCGCTTATACCTCTGTAAGAATTCCCAACTCAAACAAAAGATTCTTATGGAATTGCATGCTTCTCCCTTAGGAGGGCGCCCATGATTTTTAAAAACTTACCACAGGGTTAAGAAGGAATTTTTTTGGGATGGTCTTAAATCAAATATTCAAAAGTTTGTGGTGGAATGTTTGGTTTGCCAACAAAATAAAGTGGAAACAATTAAGACCCCGGGTTTATTACAACCTTTATCCATTCCAAGCCAACGTTGGGAGGAGGTTTCAATGGATTTTATCACAGGTTTACCCAAGTCTGAGGGAAAGAGAGTCATGATGGTGGTAGTTGACAGACTTACCAAGTATGCACACTTTTGTGCATTATCACATCCATTTAAAGTCAATACAGTTTCTACTGCATTTATGGAAACAATTCAAAAGCTACATGGAAATCCAAAGATTATTGTAAGTATCAGAGATCCTATTTTCACTGGAAATTTTTGGACATAATTATTTTCTTGTCTTGGTACTCAGTTAGCTCATAGCACATCTTATCATCCTCAGTATGATGGGCAAATTGAGATAGTAAACAAATGTTCGGAAGGATATCTTCGTTGCTTTGTATCTGATAAATAGACACAATGGGTCAAATGGTTGCCTCTAGCTGAATGATGGTATAACACTTCCTTCCATACAACAACAAAAATGACCCCATTTATGGCACTTAATGGATATTAGCCACCATCCATCACATCATATTTAAGAGAAAATTCTAAGGTTCAAGCATTGGAACATCACATCGAACATCAACAACAAGTCCTCCAACTCTTAAAGGATAACTTCGTGTTGGCACAGAATAGAATGAACAACAGGCAGATCAACATCGCAGCGAAAGAAGTTTTGATGTAGGTGATTGGGTATTCCTAAGGCTACAACCATATAAGAAAATTTCCCTCAAGCAAGCTAAGAAGGATAATAAATTATCACCAAAGTATTATGGTCCATACAACGTGTTGCAAAAGATTGGTTCTATGGCATACAAATTAGAGCTTCCTGCAACTTCTCGATTGCACCTAGTTTTCCATGTTTCATGTTTTAAGAAGGTTATAGGCGATAAGCTCCCAGTTCAAACAATATTGGCAGAACTTGACGAGGAAGGAAAAATTATATTGGAACCAGAAGCAGTCACAGAAACAAGAACTCGACAGCTACGAAATCGATCAATTTTGGAGTATCTCATCAAGTGGAAGAACTTATTCGCTGAAGATTCCACATGGGAAGATGAGAATTTTATACAGAGGCATCCATAACTACTCAAGTGTTGAGGACAACACTTTTTTGAAGGAGAGGGGCATGTTAGGTCTCTATAATACTAGTGATTGCCCCATTACTATTGTAGTTGTGTCCCTTATTAATATTTTTGTGCCCCTATTGTTATTACTGTGCCCCATAGAATCCCTCTATTGTTATTTTTGTGGCTTTATATTATTATTTTTAGGTTGGCTGGGTTATATTGTGAACTCCTTAGACTCCTATATATAGAAAGGAGGTTTTGTCATTTGAATCATCCAAGAATTTTTCATTTGTGTAATGTAAAGGAGGTTGCCCCCTCGAAGAGGCTGAATTCTAAGGCATTCAACTATCTTTTCTATCTTTTTATGAGTTGGTTTCATAACAAAGGTTGTATTTGAATTGGGAAGAACTATGGACGGATTCCAAAGCGTGTTCGGGAGGTAATCCATGGTGAAATTTGGTTATAGAGGCTCAGGGTGGCGCAGGAAGGGTTAGGCAGATTTCAGTGAAAAACGAGCGAAAAGAGTGAAAATGAGGGTCTTCAGAGTTTTAACGGGTAACGGATAGAATTGGCACAAAATTTCATAATATGAACAATGAGTGGTTTCATCCTACGCGAAGAGGCGATATTAAGGTTCATCGCACCGCTTTTGGCCATCGGGCATATTTTCATGAGAGCACGCGAGTTCACTTAAAGTTTCCATGTAACCGAAAGGGGCCCGAGCAAAACCACGAATCTCGCGTGCTCTCGGCCTTTTAACTATTGGACATCGAGAGCGCGCGATATGGATGTGGACCATTGGATTTTGAAGCGGGTGATCATAGGGCTATCCTGCGGTCGAGATGCACGAAGGGAAGAGGAGCAGAGATTAGCGGGGCCCGGAGGTTAATTACAACTAGTTTGTAGTTAATTAATGATATAAACTGGGGATTAAAAATTATGTGTGGGTTTAGTAAAATGGGACTCGGGTTCAAAATGTGGTGGGGTTTGTTAACCGCACCAAGGGTGGTGGGCTAAATGGTTTATATCGGCAAAATGTGAATTTTGCGGAGTTTTGTTAAATAAAGCGAGGGGGAAACAAAACTTAGGACAAGGGGGGTTTTATGGGTTAAAAGGGTTTTGTTGGGAAATATATGAATGACGGAGTTAATTAGGTAAATGCGAAGGGGGAATTTACACTTAGGACAATGGGGGGTTTTATGGGTTTTTAAGGAAATTCATAAGGGGGAAAGTGATTTTTTCAATGGGAAATGGGTTTCACACATAGGGAAAATGGGTTTTGGGTAGGGAAATGTCCTTTGGAAGGTAATTTGTTAGGGAAATGTTTGAAACTAAGGGGTAAGGGTCAAAATGGAGGGAAAATGGTATTTTCTTAAGAAATGATGGGATAATGGGGAAATTAGTAAGTATGTAGTGAGGAGTGAAATGAAATGAGAGGAAGTTAATTAAATTACCTTGTGAACATCCTTTCACTTTCATAACTACTCATGCACATTGAAACATAGGATTAAGCAGGATAAATGTGCTTATGCTTCAATCAATCTTGTACTTTTGCAACCTTTCTTGTACCTACCCTTTACTTACCCCTAATATTTTTTCTTCACTTTATTGGGTGCATTTAAGCTAGCAGACCCTTTCTTTCATTTTTCTTCTGAAAATTAAAATATCTAATTCTAACCTTATATCTCCCAATGGATCAAATTAAGCTTATGAGCACATTTTATTTCTCTACCTAACTACTGATATGCGAAGATTACACAGTTTGGCTAGATCCTTATTCTCTATCTATAAACATGAAATTTAAAGCATGAAGTAGTTAAGATTAAACTGTTTGACTATCATGGGTTGTGGCATTTATGACAAGCTGCACACAACCATTATTTTGCACAGTAAAGTAAAAATTAGTGGCACTTAGACTTGCACACTTTCATGATCTGTTTTTGTTTGGGGTTGTTATTTTTTCACTTTTTTGATCTTTTCTTATTCTTTTTTTCCTTTGTTATTTCTTTTAGGACATACCCTCTTTACATTTTTTAATTTTTAATATGGAAAACATTTTGCAGAAAGAAAAAGTATGTACAATATTACAAGACTAACCATAGCCAATTCAAAATTATGAATCCTATTATTATAGGACCCTAACAGTGGCTCCACATGGGGATGGCATTTCCTGGTGAAATGTAAAGAACTTTAAGATCAGTAGCCTTTGAATTGTGACTGCAGTTACCCTGTAAACTGTTCTTCTGTGATTTCTGCCTTATTCATACTTATGATGGTGAAACCTTCAAAGCTCAGGGCCTTCTCTCCGGGCTTCAACTTCAATAGATTACCGTCCAATCCAATCTAAACGCTGCAATGTTATGTACAATGATCAAAGCAAAATGAACTATTGTTAATCATTGGAAAAGTAATGCTTCAACATTCTACCATTTATAGGTCCTCCTAGTGGATTTGATCCATCTATCTCTCTCAAGAAAAAAAACATTGTTACCCCTGTAACCATAAATGACATAAGGCCCTTGCCATAAGAATTCAAATTTGCCATGTTTGCCTTTGTCTTCTCTTCTTGAATGCCACTTAAGAACTTTATCACATATGTAAAAATCATTAGCTTTAGTCTTTTTATCAAATATCTTTTTGATCTTGTCTTGGATTACTTGTGACTTTACATATACTTCTTCCCTGGGCTACTACAAGTGTATGGTTTGATTTATCCTTCTCTAGATATCATTTGGTTCTAATTGCAACTCCTGGATGATCTTCATGACTAGCACTCCCAAAGAGGATGGAAAAACAACATCCATCCCCTATACTAACTGATAGGGAGATGTGCCAATGGACTTCTTGGTAGTTAGTCTGTCTGCCAATAAGGCATTGACAAACTTATTGTTCCATGTCTTTTTGTTGTCTTCCAGTAATTTCTTAATGATATTGACTAGTCTTTTGTTAGAGGATTCTGTAAGTCCATTACCTTGAGGGTAATAGGCAGTGGAGTGGCCAAGGGTGATGTGGTATTTGTTATAGAAGTCTATCATTTTCTTAGACTTAAAGGAAGTTGCATTATCAGTAATGAGCTTTAGGGGGCATCCAAATCTTGACAAGATATTATTTTCTAGGAAGGAGAAAATGACAGTGTCTGTAGCTTGTTTAGAAGGGATGGCTTCTATCCATTTGGTAAAATAATCATTGGCTATCAAAATCCACTTATGCTGGGCTGAGGAGGCTGGGTGTATTTTTCCAATGAAGTCTAACCCCCATTGTTGAAATGGTATTCCTGTGGAGATTGGTTTAATAGGAAAGGGTAAAAGTTTTCTTTTTCCTCAAATATCTGGCAGGAGGTCACATGTTTTTTAACATTTGCAAACAGGGTGGGCCAGTAAAAACCATGCCTCAAAATTTTGTCAGCAGCAGTCTTCCAATACAAGTGTCCTCCACAGTCTCCTACATGAAATTCTTGCATAGTTTTATTAGCTTCATCTTTCAGTAAATAGTTCAAAAGAATACCACTAATGTCTTTCCAAAACAAAGCATTATCTATGACACAATATCTCAATGACTTCATTTTCAAAAATGTAGCTTTAGTTCTTGTTAAACCATGAGGAGCTTGTAAGTTTAGTAATACAAATATGATATCTACATACCAAGGTGAATCAGTAAAAGGTTCACTGATCTGTGGAGTCGCCATCTCTTCCTGATCACCAAGGGCACCAATGAAATTAATATCTAGGGCCTGACAGTTAGATTTAGCCATGAGTTTGGCTAAACCTTGGCCTTTGATAAGTTTAGTAGGCTTTATTTCTATGTCATATTCCAATATAGTGACAATCCATTTGCCTCTCTTTCCTTTAGGCCCATTTTGTGTCAAAATTTCCTTAACTACTGAATTTGGAACATAATCAATAATGTGAGAATACAAAATATAGACTCTGAAATATTTGATAGCCTTTATTAAAGCTAATGCTTGTTTTTCCATAATGTTGTATTTGAGTGTGGCATCTCTTAAGGATTTACTGAAAAATGAAATTGGTTGTTCATATCCTTGCTCATTCTTTTGCAACAACACTGCTGCAATGGTGTGTTCTGAAGCAAAAGAAAAACTTATAAATCTTTCTGAAAATAAGGACTTATAAGGACTGGAGTCTTGGTTAGGGCTTCCTTGATGGCTTCAAAGGACTGTTTAGCCTCCACTATCCATTTAAGTGTTGAATCTTTTCTTAACATGTTATTTAGTTCTCTAATTAATTATGCTAAATTTGAAATGAATCTCCTAAGAAATTTAATTTTGCCTAAAAATGACTACAATTCTCTAATGTTTCTAAGATGGGTGATGGTAAAAATGGCCTCTATTCTAGAAGGATTTATTGTAATTCCATCTTTGGATATTATATGTCCCAACAAATTTCCTTCTTCTAGACTGAAGAGTGTCTTTTTGGGATTTAAAGAAATCCCAAATTTTCTGCATTTAATGAAAACTCTTCATAGGTGATCTAGGTGTTTATTGTCAGATTTAGAAAAGATTGTGATGTCATCTTGGTATAGTACTAAGAAATCATGGATCTCCTAGGAAAAAGCTATATCCATAGCTCTGTGAAATGTTGCTCCTACATTCATTAATCCAAAAGGCATCTTCAAATACATGATGGTACCCCAAGGAGTAGTAAATGCAGTTTTGGCTTGGTCCTCTAGTTGAACTAAGATCTGGTTATATCCAGAAAATCCATCAAGGAGTGAAATTTTGGATGAGCCTACTACCCTCTGAAGGATATGGTCCATTTTTGGTAGAGGATAGTTGTCTTTTAGTGAGACCTTGTTTAAATTTCTAAAATCAACACAAAGTCTGATTTCTCCACTTTTCTTCCCAGTGTTGACTAAGTTTAAAACCCAATCTGAGTATCTAATGGGAGCTATAATTTGGGCATCATACATTCTTTTAACTTCCTTCTGAATAGATGATATTAGAACTTGATTAATCCTCCTAAGTTTCTATTTAAAAGGCTTATGATCCTTTTTGAAAGGTATTTTGTGTTGAATTATGCTGGTGCCATAAGATTTTAGGTCTTCATAACTCCATGCAAATACATATTGAAACTCTTTAAACATATTTATGTATTTTACCTTTTCCTCTGAAGGTAAGGATTTTGATATTTTAATGAGTTTTGGTTTTTCTTCAGTTCCCATGTTACATTCTTCTATATATGCTCTCAAAGGCTCCATTTTCGATTTCCTAGCTAAATCGTTGGAATCAAACAAATATTCTAAGGGGACTAATCCCTTAGGCAAAAAAATATTTTTAAGATTAATATTTTCAGGGTCATCATTCATTATCTACTCTACAGTTTGTATCTATTTTACAATTCTGAAACTCACCTTCATCATTCATGAAGTCAAAAATTTGGGAATCTTGTGAGAAAATCTGTGAATACTTCAAATTGTCTGGTATGCCAGGTCTATGTCTCACTTCTGCAGTGTACTGATGGTTGGGATGAAAGGGCAATTTGTAGGTACTAGCAAAAGTAGTCAGACTGTGGGTCTGCATATTTTGTTTTCTAGGAATGGCAGCAAAGTTTGTTTCTAAGAGGTCTTTAATCAAATCTAGGACAGTCTCCCTATATTGACGAAGTCTAGGATTATTTACAGAGTATTCACCATTAATTTGTTTAATAATCAGTTCTGAGTCTCCAAGTATAGAAACTCTCTTGGCTCCAAGTTTTCTAACCATTTGTAATCTTAAGATCAGGACTTCATATTCAGCCATGTTATTTGTACACTTGAAGTTTAATTTGAATGCATGTCCCTTAGAATGATTATTCTCCATATTGTGGATCCACACTCCTGCATCAGCCCCTAACCTATTCACAGATCCATTAAAATATAGATGCCATAGGGACTCATGGAAAAAAATTTCACTGTCAGTTTTTTTGTATTTCAGTTCTTCAGCTGTGATTTCCTTTTTGTCATGGTCTAAATTATACAAGATGAAAGAGTCCATATGAGAATGCACGGAGTGTATAGGAAAGTTTTGTGGTCTTTCTGCACTACTGACCATGTATTTCATCAAGGTCTCTCTCTATAGTTTTCTTTGTTGGCCAAAAACAGATATGGTGGCATAAGACATATATAATTGCAAGGATCCTTGCAATTTTTCTCCACATGAGAGAGACAATAGCATTCCATATTTGGGTGGGATGTCTGCAACTATTATGTACATCACAATATTCTTTGCTGGACATTAGACTAGAGTTACACATAAATCCTTTATCAAACCAAGGCATTTAACTTGGCTAGATTCAAAGGAAAACAAGTCCTTATATGGTTTGGTAATGTCTAAGTTTAGTCTCTCCATGATTGCTTTTGGCATCAAGTTATAGGATGCCCCTGAGTCTAACAGAGCATTATGTAATACTTTTTCATGAATGTTTAGGCTAATGCAGAAAGGAGGGACTCCCCCTTGCTGATGAGTACCATTGGCCTCAGGGCCAAACAATAATTCAGGTTGATCATCATTCAAATTGACAGCATCTTCTCCCTCTCCTATATTTAAAGTTTCAGTTATCTGTGGTCTATAGGATTCGTTCTTTACTAGTTCAGTCAAAGGAATTGATATCTTTAACTTTTCTGTTTCCATTTTGATGTTGAAAGGGAGCTGAGATTTGTTTGTTTGGATGAGATCTTCCTTAACAAATGCATTTTGTGTGTTTTTATCTTGTTTCTCAGTACTAGGCAATTCAGTCTGTGTTTTAGGAGTTTTTTTTCTGATTACTCCTATTTGGAATGTTTTGAATGACTATTTCAGATTGAGTTTTAATGGAGGTTATAGCTACAATTTTTGGGGTAGAAGTCTCCAGTGTTCCCTAGGAAGGATTTGTAAAATTTTATTGACAGGAGCTTCTATTATCCTTTTAGTTTCGGTCTGGATTGATCTTTTAGTGGGAGCCTCATTGTTCTTTTTACTTCTTAAGCTATAATGTTTGTGAACCTCATATATAGCTGACTCATAACCCTATTTAAAGTAAAAGGATTCACTAGATTCTAATTGTAATTGTTGCAGCATGTACAACTCCTGTTCTTCTTGAGTAAGAAAAATAGTATTTTCATTATTGATTCCTAATAAGTTTATCTGGGTGTCATCCTCTCCTTCATGGCTCTATGAACCCTCAATATAGTTTTCTTGGAAGGGAGGCCTAATCTGCTGATCTGGTATAACATTCTTTCCAATGTTAGGATTCTTCCTAATGTTGGTTTTCTTATTGGGGGTGGTTATCGATTCTCCCACTGAGGTTTTCTTTCCATGTTTTCTAATCTATCCATTATTCTCTTTACAATCTTTGCTAAACTATCTATTTTCCATCAGAAGTGGAAGTTTCCTCTTTAATTACAACTCTCCTTTCATTTCTCATTCTGGCTTTAACTGACTCATTAGGAGCTCTTCTAATGTTGTCATATTTAGAAAGTATTTGCAGAGGGTTTTTCTCTCTCCCATCTATCAATGAATAATCTACGAAAATTAGCTAAGTCTGCAATATGATTGGCAGGTAAATATTTGAACCATTTTTTGACATTCCCAGTTAATGTTTGGGCAAACAACCTCATTTGGACATCTGATTCATCTATCTCATGCAACTCCAAATAGTCAGTCATCTTGTTCATATGCTATTGGGCAGTGTACTGACCAATAGCATCAAACAAAAATATTTTTCTCTAATAATCTTGGGGCATGGCATGGAGTTGTCCTAGTAAAGCCAGAGGTGCATATCGGTCTTCCATGGCTGAGACTCTGGCTTGACTAGGGGGTAAGGAGCTGGTAGTTGAGGAAGGGCTTGAACTCGATGGAGATGAACTAGATGATGGTGAGGATGCTTGATGAATAACTGGTTTAGGGGAATGGACTGTGGTGGTTACTATAGGTGAGGTTGTGGTAAATGAAGGTGTATTTACAATGAGTGAAGATTGTGCAGAAATTTCAGAGGTAGCAGCAGTGAGGGCAACTAGTTCAACATATTGTTGAAGGTAAACATCATCTATATGGCTTATCAATGTAGACGTCAAAGATTATAACTTGTCAAAAGTCTCTGATACAAATTTATCTAAATCTGGATGGATAATCACCCTTTTTGATTCAATGAGTTGAATAAATTCATGGTCTAACACTATTTCATGGATTGCATTCTCAGATTTAGTTCTAAATAATGAGAGGTCAAATGACAAATCAAAAGGGATTTCCTCTAAAGTTGACAACTCCTCAGGGAGTGATTTTTCTTTGACTAACTGGCTACTACTTTCCTGAGTTTCTACCTTTTTTTATTTTCTTAAAATTCTGTTTGGGTTATCAACTATAGTAGCAGGGTTTGGATCTCGGTTTGCCTTAGTATAGCGAGTCTTTTTGGGAGCCAAAATTTTAACTTTTTAAACTCTTTTTTATGAATTTTTTCAAAAACAACTTTGGAAAATGACCTTAAGGAGCTCTAGATGAAATTTTAGGGTTTCCTTAAAGTTTTATTTGACTGAGGATCAAGTCCCCAGTATGGTCGCCAATGATGTTATCACTCCAAAATTTATTCTAAGTTGTTCAGAAAAAGAAATGATAGAGGTAACTAAAAACCAACTTTGGAGATCAAGATCTAACCTTCTTGGTCTCAGAGAGGGCTCTCTCTTTTTTATTTAACTATGTTTTGGTTAATTGATTTTAGGCTAGTTATGATTTTGCTAGGGTTTTTGATTTGAATTTAGGTGGTGGGATCACTTAATTAGATGAAAAAGGGTTGTCTTTTACCATTGGGCTATAGGGTCAAATGTTAGACAAACAAGACTGGATTAAGTTTTAAAAACAGTGTCTACAGGGCAAGATAGAGTAGTTACTACAAATCTCAAAGGCTTGATGGTGAAATGGTTTCCAATCAGATCCAGGGAGCAATTAAGGGATCCCTAGGCCGTATTATGAAGAGAAATGAAAAAAGTCAACCGGGATGAGAGAGAAATTAAGGGTTCTCAAATCCGGATATCAGAGGAAAACATATAAATGATTAACTGTGCAAAACAAAGTGTACTTAAACAAATTCTGAGTTAAATTTCCAGTTAATTCATTCAAATTTAGATAGCATTTAAGTTTATGAAACACATAAGAAAGTAACAAAATCGGACAAAGAAGATACTTACTGCAAGAGCTCATCTCATGAATCCTGTAGTGCAATATTTTTATTAATTGCTCGAGTTTGTTGACTTGAAAATTGGTACAATCACCCTTAGGTTTAAGATCAAAATAACTCTACAAATGTATAGCAATCCACTCTCAATACTTCAAATTATGATCTATTTATACAAAATAACTTACAAAATATCTCAAGCTGCATTGAGAACTAATCTAGGAAAAGGAAATATCTTCATGCAATAAGACAGAGACAGCTATTGAACTGCTACTTGTTGTCCTTGTTATTTAAGTTCTGTTGTCTTTTAGTCTTTGATCTTCTGCCCTTTAAGCTACTTGGTTGTTTGGTCTTCACACTGTATGTCATATTTACTTATGACCTTTCATTTGATACACTTCCATCTGCCTCCTTTGTTCAGTGTTTTAACTATATGCTCTGTCACCTGCTTTCATTTTTACCTTTTACTATAAATCTTACTCTCTTTCATGCTTCTGTGTTTTTATTAAAAATGATTTTTACTAAAAGGCACATGTAGAATAAAAAATGTTTATTGGAGAGTAGTTTGTAAGAATCTTTTGTTATGTTGGTGAAAATGATTTCACCTCTGTTTTAACCATTACTGCCTCTGTGTAAATGATTTCCTTTTGCTCTGTGATAATTGTCTTTTTCTTCTGGATAAATGATTTTGAATACATTTTCTTTGTGAATCTTGGAGTAAACAGGTTTTGGAACTACTATCAAAACTGTTTATCCAAGCTCCTGTTCTGCTAATCACCTGCAAAATAAAACAATTCGTTAATAAAATCCAGGTCTGAGAGGAGATGACCGAAGGCTGTATTTGAATTGGGAAGAACTGTGGATGGAGCCCGAAGCATGTTCAGGAGGTAATCCATGGTGAAATTCGGTTGCAGAGGCTCAGGGTGGCACAAGAAGGATTAGACAACTTTCAGTAAAAAACGAGTGAAAAAAGTGAAAATGAGTGTCTTCGGTGTTTTAACGTGTAACGGCTAGAATTGGCATGTAATTTCATAATAAGAGCAGTGAGTGGTTACAACCTCCGCGGGGTGGCGGTATTAAGGTTCATTGCACCACTTTTGGCCATCAGGTGGTATTTTCATGAGAGCATGCGAGTTCACCTAAAGCTGCCACGTAACCGAAAGGGACCTGAGCAAAACCACGAATCTCACGTGCTCTCGGGCTTTTAATTTTTGGACGTCGAGAGCGCGCGATATGGATGTGGATTGTTGGATTTTGAAGCGGGTGATTAGAGGGCTATCGTGCGGTCGAGATGCACGGAGGGAAAAGGAGCGGAGATTAGTGTGGCACGGGGGTTAATTACTACTGGTTTGTAATTAATTAATGATATAAAGCGAGGATTAAAAATTATGTGTGGGTTTAGTAAAATGGGACCCAGGTTCAAAATGTGGCGGGGTTTGTTAACTACACTAAGGGTGGTGGGTTAAATGGTTTATATAGGGAAAATGTGAATTTTGGGGAGTTTTGTTAAATAAACCGAGGGGGAAACAAAACTTAGGAGAATGAGGGTTTTATGGGTTAAAAGGGTTTTGTCGAGAAATATATGAATGGTGGAGTTAATTAAGTAAATGCAGAGGGGGAATTTAAACTTAGGACAAGGGGGTTTTATGATTTTTTAGGGAAACTAATAAGGGGGAAAGTGATTTTTTCAATGGGAAATGGGTTTCACACTTAGGGAAAAGGGGTTTTGGGTAGGGAAATGTCCTTTGGAAGGTAATTTGCTAGGGAAATGTGTGAAACTAAGGGGTAAGGGTTAAAATGGAGGTAAAATGGTATTTTCTTAAGAAATGATGGGATAATGGGGAAATTAGTAAGTATGTAGTGGCGGGTGAAATGAAATGAGGGAAAGTTAATTAAATTAGCTTGTGAACATCCTTCACTTTCATAACTGCTTCTGCACACTGAAACATATGATTAAGCATGATAAATGTGCTTATGCTTCAATCAACCTTGTACTTCTGCAACGTTTCTTGTACCTACCCTTTACTTACCCTAACCTTTTTTCTTCACTTTATTGGGTGCATTTAAGCTAGAAGACCATTTCTTTCATTTTTCTTCTGAAAAGTAAACTATCTAATTCTAACCTTATATCATCCAATGACTCAGATTAAGATTATGAGCACATTTTATTTCTCTACCTAACTACTGATCTACCAAGATTAAACAGTTTGGCTAGATCCTTATTCTCTATCTATAAACATGAAATTTAAAGCATGAAGTAGTCAAGATTAAACTGTTTGACTATCATGGGTTGTGGCATTTATGACAAGCTGCACACAACCATTATTTTGCACAATAAAGTAAAAAAGTATTGGCACTTAGACTTGCACACTTTCATGATCTATTTTTGTTTGGGGTTGATATTTTTTCATTTTTTTGATCTTTTCTTATTCTTTTTGTCCTTTGATTTTCTTTTAGGACATGCCCTCTTTACATTTTTTAATTTTTAATATGGAAAACATTTTGCAAAAAGCAAAAGTATGTACAATATTACAAGACTAACCATAGCCAATTCAAAATTATGAATGTTGTTATTATAGGACCCTAACAGGGTAGATATATACATTTTTCACTACTTAATATGGAGTTGGCAAAAAATAATATTATTGATATTGCATGATATGTATTTCATTCTATCTTTAAGCTATGTAATATTTAAAACAAAAATATGTTAATAACAAAAAATATTTCACTATCAACCACAAGTAATATATTTCAATGTCCACATCAAAAGTGTTTTAGGGAAACTTAGTCCTTGCCACTCAAATTAGAAATTATATTTTGCGAAAAAAACTCATAAAAAATTATAACCTACATTGTTTAATGCTAAAACAATAAAATTTAATAAGCAAATTGAATCTTATTGGCTTGCTTTGGAAATACTTAATAAATTGATATGTGAAGTGGAAGGATTTGCATAAATTTTGTTGGGTAGTAACCACTAGTAAATCTACACATTTACAATTTTAGTCCTACATAAATGTTGAAATAAATATAAATAATCGTGTAAAGTAACTTTTGATAAGTACATTCATTTATATCTTATTCCTATCAATTTTTTATGGAAAGACTTGCTTAAATTATGGCTGGGAAGTAAATGTTAGTAAATATATTATTTAACTGAATATGAGTTATTTTCAAGGATTTTATTTTTTTGATGGTTTCCTTACAAGACTGCTTAAAAATGAAAAAATCAGTGCACTAGAGAAATTTACACTAAAAAAAGTTTACATTTAAACTTGATCCGTCCCGACCCTTAATTTAAAATAGATCTAGATTAATTAATAATATTGAGAAATCTAATAAATTTAAACAAAATAATTTATAATATTTTTATCAATACATTAAAATATTTATTATTTGAAGTAAATGATAAAACTTTTTATATTAATTTTAAAATTTATCTTGATTTTATAAAATTAAACTATTATTTTTATAATATAACTATTTTTAAAAATAAATAAATATATATTTTATAAAAGACTAAAACTGTCATAAAAATAAATAATCATCTTTTAAGAGATACACTTTTATCATAATTTTTGTTTTTTTACACGTATTATTCCCTAATTTAACTTTTTTTATTTGATCATATTAGCATTCTTCGTCGCAGTGTTCACTTTATTTGCATATTCTTAAATTTTTGGATCAAAAGAATAGGATATATGTTAATACATGTTTCCACGTTTAAGTTTGGAATTATATTCTTAATTTAAAGTGCTTTAGATGCAAAATATAATGGTTAATGAAATTTAAAATTTAAACGGCTTGTACATGCAAAATCCTAGATTTAAATTTTATTGTTAACAAGAAGGGCTGCGGGGTAGCTAGTCCCTGCCCCAGCCCAATAGTGAAACAAAAAGTTCGCAATGTTTCAGCACGGACACGAAAGCATATAATCGGAGCTTGCATCAGTTGTAACTTCACTGCTAGAGATGACTGTGGATAGAACACTATGTGTCTGGACAGCCTTGAGTGGCTAATTCCGCAGAAAACAATGAAGAGGAGCCGAGATGACTGTGGATAGAACACTATGTGTCTGGACAGCCCCGAGTGGCTAATTCCGCAGAAAACAATGAAGAGGAGCCGAGATGACTGTGGATAGAACACTATGTGTCTGGACAGCCCTGAGTGGCTAATTCCGCAGAAAACAATGAAGAGGAGCCTTTGCAGTGTAAGGCAGCAGAAAGAGCCAAGCCTAACTCCCAATGCAATTGCTACGAGTCGGAGAAACTATGGTTAGAGAGGACCAATGTGCCATATTCAAAATCTAGAGGTTTGGGATACACGGTATTTTACAGGAAAACCCTCTGGGTTTCCTTTTTGCTGCGATTAGTAGTAGACGCGAGTCGCAGGTGATCATTCGCGGCAAAGACAGATTACACTGATTGTGGAGGCGGTTCCAATTCCGCACAATTTCAGGGAATGGCGTAAAATGCATGGGAATGGGTTGTGGCACTACTGCTGAACTGTTTCCATCTAACGGGATCGTGAAACATGCGACGCCTGCTGTCGCTTCGTCTACCATCCGACAAGAAAAGTAGAATGATCCATTGTAGTAAACAAGCTCAGATTCTGACTCCAGCATTAAATACTCGCGCATGTATCCAGCGATATTCCATGTCTTTTGCGAAGGTTCGTAAATTTCCACAGTCTTTCTTCCAATCAATTCATTTGGATTCGGCAGGTTGTTCCCCACTGCAATAACTTTGTATGCACTTTCAGGTCGCTGATTATTATTCTCAGCCACAATGATGCATTCAATGTAGACCATGCGTGTGGGCTGGGAATTTCGACGAAGGTTCATGTATAAGGATTGCAAAGCCTGCCACAGATTCTGTCCAAGAATTGTTCTTGGTTCACCAAGATAAGTCCGCCCACAGAGTGTTTGCAACATATATCCACCGGCATAGATCTGCTACGGGTTTGCGGTATCCAGTCAGTCAGGAAAGAAAAGTTGAAGCAGGATTTAATCCACGTGCCTATGTAGAAACAGAAAAGGGTGTTTAGAAAAGGATCAGAGCTTAAACTAAGTTTGTCTTGAAGATCCCAAGCCACCAAGTCGCCTGCTCGTTAGGACAAATATCCACAGGATGTATAAAGACAAAATGTCAATCTGAAAAAAAAAAATTGATGATGTGCCAAAATATTTAATAATGTAAATTGGAGAGTTATTAAATGAATAATATGTTAACATGCACCTCTACGAGACTAAAAATAAAACAAAATATAATCATATACACTTGCCCCCATTCCCCATTGAAATAGGGGCAAAATGGAATGATGTTCGAGGGATTCGAAACTAAACCCTCTACGTACGCATGTTCGAAAAGTTACAATTGTAACATTACAAAGAATCTAACCAGGAACAGATAACCACTTGGAACACGTGGAAAGAAGGTCGAAGTCAACATAGACTAGGCGTTGTCAACATATATTATGCATTGGCGTATACTTTTGACATTTCATGCATGGCGTATACTTTTGACATTTCATGCATGAGGGAAACGTGGCGCAGGACAACCATGACAAATACCTGCCCTCCAGACCCGACGTGATCACTACAACAAATCCTGTGATTAGCATCCTTTTTTACTTCTTTTTTTGCATCTAGAGCCCATTTTTGGTGCTATTTGCATCCATTTATCAAATATGGTGCAAAACTTGACACAAAATTTGC
>APFE030502592.1:0-13304 GCA_000404065.3 Pinus taeda | reverse complement strand
CCAGCCACTAATGACACTTTGACTGATGTCATTGAAAGAATTAGGAGACTAAATCTTGATTCGAACCCATCTCAGTTAACTGAGTAGCCTAGGCCATCTCAAAAAGGACCTCCAAAATGGCTGACAAAGACACTTGAAAGTGTTTGTCCTTATGAGGCTGGAAAGTCAGGAACAAGAAGCTCAACCAGACATAATGGAGGTGATACAGACAATTTTGATTCCCATGTTGATATGGATGTTTCTTATGATTGTGAACTAAATTTTTCTTCAAATTTTGAACCAACTTCCTTCAAATAAGTTTCTTCTTATGATGAATGGAAAGACGTGATGCAGAAAGAATACACTCTTTGATAAAGAATGGCACCTAGAAGCTGGTTTATCCTTCATTGGGAACCAAACTAATAGGCTGCAAGTGGGTCTTCAAGAACAAGTATAAAGTAGATGAATCACTTGACAAGCACAAAGCTAGGCTTGTGGAAAAAGGTTTTGCTCAAAAGAAATGGGTCGATTATGAGGAAATTTTTCCCCCATGGTAAAATGGGCTACCATCCAGAGATTTTTTGCCTTGGTAGCTCAAAATGGTTGGAAAGACCATAAAATGGATGTAAAAATTGCTTTCTTGAATGGAGATCTGAAATAAAAAAATTTTATGTCCCAACTAGAAGGATTTGTTGTGAAGTGTCAGGAACACAAAGTATGTAAGCTTGTAAAATCCTTCTATGGTCTCAAGCAAGCACCGTGAGCCTGGTACGAGAAGTTAACTGAGCATCTTCTAAAACACAATTTCAAACATTATGATCTTGATGTTGCAACTTTGTTTATCAAAAAAGTTGGAAAAACAATTGTATATCGTGTGGTGAATGTAGATGATCTTTTGATGATAGGGAACTATGAGAACTACATTGCATCCTTAAAAAAGGCACTGAGGAAATGATTTGAAATGACATATTTTGAGTATGTTCACTACTATCTTGGTATTGAAGTAACCCAACATTCGAATTTTATATTCCTCTCTCAGAAGAAGTACATTGGAGATCTATTGAACAAGTTTGGCATGGCTGAGTGCAATCCTTTGACTACTCCAATGAAACAAAACTTATAGCTCACATCCACTGAAGGAAAAGAATTTGAGGATGCAACAAAATATAGACAACTCAATTTGAGGATGCAACAAAATATAGACAACTCATAGGAAGTCTCAACTACCTGACTACTACCAATCCAGACATTTCATTTGTTGTTGGAATCCTCTCTAGGTTTATGTAAAAGCCTTGTGAGGGTCATTAGTCCGCTGCACAAAAAGAGTTCTAAAGTACTTTAAGGCAACTCAAGACTTTGGACTCAAGTAAACATAGGTGGGTGACTTCAGCTTGATTAGATACACTAACTCTGGCTTTGATGGAGATAAATAAACTGGCGTATCTACTTTAGGTTACGTTACGAGTCTTGGATTAGGAGTTGTCTCCTAGAGGTCAGGCAAACAATCAGTTCCAACATATTCCACAACTAAGGAAAAATATGTGGCAGCAATCGAAGCAACGAAGGAAATTGTGTGGCTCAAGGAAATTCTAGAAGATTTGTAGGAGAAACAATACCATTCAACTCCTCTTTTGATTGAAAACACTTCTACAACAAAGTTGGACAAGAAACCAAAGTTCCATGATTGAACCAAGCACATCAATACAAAATATCATCTGATTCGACATCATGTTGAGGCCAAAACAATCCACCTATGGCATTGTTCCACAAATGAGAAAATTGTAGACATCTTTACTAAATCACTTGGAAGGGAAAAATTTGAAAGATTCAGAATGATGCTTGGACTCACTAACATCCCTTCAGATTAAGGGGGAATGTTGACACCTAATCTTTGGGATTAGGTAAATCCATGTAAGTATTGTAAATAGAAAAATAAAGGGAATTGGAAGACAGAGAGACATTGGGAGATGAAACTGAATAGTATCCCTCTCCATGTATATATCCATGTTCTATCTTAATGAAAAGTAAAAATTCATTCGTGGATTTACTCCTTGTCTGACAAGTTTGATGAGGAGAAAGTGATGCAATGCTATCTTGAGAGGGAGCTTAAGATCCCACCAAAAGATGAGCTTTTAGCTCCAAAAGAGGAACCTCACGAGGAACTACAGGAAGTTATGGAGCAACCACAAATGGAGGATCAGAGAGGACGTAGAGTGGAGACTTCCACTCAAGCATAACCATCAAAAGAAGGTAGAAAACAAACCAAGTAAGTTGATAGATTAGTGCAAGATACGAGGGAGAATGTGGGAGCTCCGTCAAATTTTCATAGGTAAAGGAAGTCACCTGAGAGATACATGGCTACATGGATCTAATGACCGAGCTTGTAGAGAATAAGCCATACTCTTTTGAGGAAACAATAGAGCAACCTATTTGGGTTGATGCTATGGTGGAAGAATATGAATTCATCACAAAGAACAGTGTTTGGGAAGTGGTCCCAATACTGGCACATAAATTAATTATGGGGTTGAGATGGATCTTCAAGGTTAAGAATGCAGTAGACGGAAGCATAGAGAAGTATAAGGCCAAACTTGTGGCCAAAGGATTCTCTCAAGTTGAGGGAATTGACTATGAGAAAACCTTTTCTCCTATAGCAAGGTATCCATCCATTAGATCAATTCTTGCACTGGTTGCGTAGATGGAGTGGAAGATCCACCAAATGAATGTAATAACAATATTTCTCAATGGTTTTATTGAGGAGGAAGTTCACATAAAGCAACCAAAAATGTTTTGTGACATTCGATTAGGAGTCTCATGTGTGCAGACTCAAGCGAACATTGTACAGTCTCAAACAGGCACCCCGAGCTTGGTACACGAAGATCAACAATTATCTCACTGGTTTGGGCTTCACCAAAATTGAAGTGAATGTGAATCTCTATCATATTTTGGTAGAAGATAAATTGCTTACCATTGTTTTATATGTTGATGATTTAAGATTTAAAGGTGATGAGAAGTTGATCAGGTCTTGCAAGGAGGACCTTGCAAGGAAATTTGAGATGAAGGACATGGGTGTCATGCACTACTTTTTCAAGTTGGAAGTATGGCAAGGAGATGGGAATTGTTTATGTCTCAAGGCAAGTATGCCAACGAAATATTGCAGAGATTTTGCATGGAGAGTTGTAAGCCCATGGAGACACCTCTAGAGACTAACTAGAGAAGGAGAATGTCACTTCAGGTGAAGAGGTTGATGCTACAATTTACCGAAAACTAGTGGGTTCACTTATGTATCTTATGAACACACAACCAGATTTGTGCTATGCAGTCAAACAATTGAGCCAAGCTATGATTATGCCAGCCAAATTGTATTTGAAGGCAACGAAGCATGTCTTACGGTACCTCAAAGGCATTACCCAATATGGATTATGGTACAAATAGAGAGAGGGAGTGAAGTTGTGTGGATTCATAGATGTAGATTAAGCAGGGAGTCCATCCAACTGAAAGAGTACATCAGGTGGAATTTACAGTGTTGGGTCGTAGTGGTTTCTTGGTACAACAAGAAGCAAAGGTATCTGGAACTCAGATTCACGGAAGCATAATACATGGTTGCGAGTCAAGAAACATGTGAGATGATCTGGATGAGAAAGATACTTGTGGGACTATTTGGTCAGATGATGAATCCGACTGTGATCTACTATGATAATCACAGTGCATTAAGCTCTCTAAAAATCAAGTATTTCAAGATTGATCCAAGCATATAGATATCTGGTATCATCATTTACGGGATTGTGTGCAAAGGCGGATAACGTTGCTACAATACATCCTGACAAAACAATAAAATGTTGGCATCTTGACAAGTATTTTGTCAAGAGAGGAGTTTGAATTCCACAGGTGTAGAATAGGGGTGGTTGATAATCCATTTCTTGCTAAGAGGGAGCATTGAGAAGTGTAGCAAGAAAGTCTCAATTTGGCTTTTCCTTGGTCGAATTGAGAAAAAACAAATTTCCACATCGGCAAACAACTTGGAGGTAGTTAACTTTTCTAACATAGCTCTTGTCACTTAGTTAGCTCAGTAAATTCAAGTTAGAAGGCTTGGAGTTCAGTTAAGCATGTATGATTGCTAAATTTTAGCAATCAAGATCAATTATTTCCAGTTGTTTTCAGTTAAACTAGTTCTAAATGTTGTTAGAATTAGTGGAAGGCCAGTTGTGCAGTGGGACAACATTCTAACTCAGTGATCATCCAGTTAACTGATCAATCAGTTCAAAATAGCTAGTGCATGAAAGGAATTCGAATTCCTCGATTGTGGTGGAGTTTCCAAGGTAGTGTAACAAGCAGTTGTAAACTATTTTGAGTGTATAGGTGTTGCATGCAGTGGGATGATCAATCCTTGGGAATTACGCAATCAATTGGAGGAAAATTCCTAGAAAAATAGGGGTTAATTCCTCAAGATTTGCGCAAGGAAATAGGGGCTCAAGCAGAGGTAGAAATTTACTAAGTATAGGTTAGATCTTCTCATTTAGTGGAGAGATAGGTTATTCACTGGCAGATTGTTCTTAAAGCAAGCAAGAAATTGTAATACATCTCTACTCATATGATTAATGCAAAGAGGTTTCAGGGGTTTCTTTCCAGTTGGTCTCCCCTAGAAAAATTATTATGCATGTGTGGTTTTTCTTATTGCATGTTTACGAATGTTGTTCTAAATTGTGAATTAATTTTTGTAGAGTAGTAGAGTAGAATTGTGTCTCTTGATTTAGATTAAAATTTCTTGAGCAATTGCAATTCTATCACCAAATTTCTACAACAAGCCCCTAGATCCATGTTTAATAGAAATGAACTATAAAGAGCATTTCAACAGAGAAAGGCATAAGAAATGGTAGTTACTGAGGAATATCAACAACAAAGGGAGAAGCAAAGAACATATCAACAAAAACCAATCACAACACATGAAAATTGAACAACAACAAGAACATATGAAGGAAACAATTGAATGACAAAATGCATGTCAAAGAGAATATCAAAAAGCATATCAATAAAGGGAACAACAAATGAGAATTGAATAATGTCAAGAGTAAAGAATACAAGAAAATGCACAACGAAGAGGAAGTTGACAAAAAAGGTTAGAGGGAATGACAATTGAATAACATGAAGAATAAAGGAAACAAAAAGATGAATAGCAAAGAGAATATTGACAACGAAAATAATATTCAACCAACTCAAGCTTAAAAATTATTTATGCCTAAACTCAACTTGTAACTCTCATTAATATGAATATTGCACATTAAAAATTTCATGACAGGATTTATCAATTAGATCAAATTCAAATATGTCATTTGTGTGAGGAGTCATATGTTGGAATTCATGTGTTTAATATAAATACAGGCCTTAGGTGCATGAGATGTAGAGAAGAAGGAACTCATCAAATTAATCTTAGACATATTTAACATATTTAAAATGATTAAATTAATCATATGTTAAATAAATTTTGTGTGGTTGTGTGCGGTTGAAGCCAACCTAGATCCATCTTAAATTCAAATTTATTAAACACCGAGAAGGATCAAATCTCTAGAGGTGCAAACCTTCCTTCAAGTTTTTCACTCAAAAATATGTCTGCACCTTGAGATATTTGATCCCTCGTGGTGCTTGATAGATTGAGAGTTAAGATGGATCTAGGCTGGTATTTTTATATTTCTCATAATAGTTTCCCTATGTACAGCTTGTTATAAGAATTGTTTTTTTCCCAATATATTATTTTTTATGTTTTAACGCTTTTCACTTTATAACCTTCTAGTCATAACTAATACCCACTTAATATTTTCTTATCCACGTTGATTTCTTAGAATGATAGATAATCTCACAAAATCTATGGTTAATTTGACCAATAGAAGGCCATGACACTTGAAATTTTGGAAGTATACCCTCTGAGGTGTCAAATCAATTAGATGTTTTGCAAATTTTAGCACAATTCATGTGACAAATTGAAATGGTGACTACCCATGACTAGCAAAAAACCTTATACACTTATATGCTAATATGAATAGACCCAATATAGTATTTTCTACAATATGTTGACACAAATGGTTGCGTATCATCGATTAATATCCTCAACCCTTAGTGGAAACTGAAAATTGTTATGGTGATGTTCTCCACGACAACAATGTCTCTCTCTTTTTCAATTATTTGTGTGAATGATATTGCAAATAATCATATGGGGATGGTGGCTAAGGCACACTAATACAAAATAACATGTAGATTTGTGTTATTCTTTTTGTTCCATAGTATTCCTTTGTAGGTATATTTATCACAATGCAACAATTACTATAACATGTTTTCGTCCTTCCCACGAGTATGCTTATTAGTCACGGCTTCGTTCTTTAGAAAGTGTGGAAATTTATGCCACTATCTATAATTGGTACCCAAAAGGACCCTTTTCCACGATTATAATAATCATTGTAGCAAGGAACAAGCCTCACGATTTTTGCCATCACTCGCACATACCCCAATGATGGTCTACTTCCTTGACAACAAATCAACAACCTTATTTGGCTAAAATTATTGTTATTTTTTCTTTATTTTATAATTTTCTTTGATTTGTACTAGATTGATACCCCTTTTTATTTTATCCTTTCTTTTAATTATGACTATAATTTTTGAATTGAAGATGGCCAAAAACCTATTATGGTCAATAACTCAAAAAAATAAAGATATTCTAACAAGATAATTATTGGCTAAAAGCCTAAGTAAGGTCAGAAACCTGAAAACAATTAGAGACACTCTAAGAACATTTTACATGTAGTCAAGGGTCTATGTTGCCAAAAGCAACAAATTTTTGACCAAAGGTCTTATGACTAAGGGCTATGGTCATACAAGAAGGCTATGATACCAAATGTGATAGCCAAACTTGGCTCATGAGTTAAACTATCCAAGATATTTGGAAAATAAAAATATCCTTTGCAGATACAATAATATATAGAAAAATATATGAAATAATTGATATGATTTGGTTAAAAATGAGGGCCCCGTATAAATATTAGGCAGGATGACCTTTCATGAATAGTGATGTCATAGCTAATAGACATGTCCTTTCATAATTATTAGTTACACTTATTATTATTTATTGATATATTTATGTTCACAACAAATTCACTACCAAACCCCCAAATGGTATGGTCTCCCTTTGAAAGATGACCTTTGTTAATCCTATTGGCTGAGCTGGAATTATCCTTCATACCAACTGTCAAATATAGGCTCTACTAAACTCTGCCTCTACGCACAAATTGTTGTGCATTCTTGGCTACTCTGTGACACCATACGAACTATTGGTGTTCCTTGGAAGCTCGACCCTTTACAACAATTGTTGCTTGTGACACACCCTGCAATAACCCCTTCGCTTGTATCCCAATATGTTCACAACTAACACATCTATATGTTGCATCTTCTCTTTGATAGAAACTCTAGCTGGTATTGACCTTTCTTTACATGGTTAGCTACTCTGTAATTAGGCTCAATCCTTTTCCTTGCAACACCAGCTGTCAACTTTACTTTGTATCCCTGTTGCACCTGATTTTGGTTGTTTGTACCCACAATTGTCTCTCTACTAATGGTGGCTATGATACCTACACAACTATGGGATTTTTCTACCTGGAGGTAGCATTATTATTGCTTGTTTGCCACTTTTCTCGACTTGATAGTTTTCAGCTTTAACTCGACTTAACTATCGACCTACCAACTTTTTAGACTATTGGTGACTAGACGATTGGTGCATATTGTAATCCTGTTAGCCACACACACACACACATATATGTTTTTATTATTATTATTATTTAACTTTTCACCTTCTATTGTTGATCTTATTCATCATTTTGTACACACAACATACAAAATCGATTTGTATGTAACCCACACCTACAAAAATTTGTCTTTACCTTGTACAATCGCTAGTTGTTCTGGGTCCCCTATGATTTTTATACGAATCTATCTTGTGTGAAATGCATTGAAGAATGGTTTTAGAGGTTAAGCTCTGATAACATGTCAATTTCTAAACCCAGTAACTTAAAAATTTATTTTCTAGTCGATTTATCACAGATCTACTAAATAAAAGCATGATTGGTATCTTAACAAAACTAAATAAAGGAAGAAAATAAACAACTAATCTCAATCACATGTTACACACAAGTTTTCTTTCCAATCAAATCAATTCTTCATTAAGTCTTCAAAACCTACACAGGCTCCCTTATTGGGGATAGTGGCCCTCTAAGGAGATTACTCAGTTGATCTGCATCTCCCTTGTTTCCCCTTGCACCTTCCTCAAACTCAAAGCACTTGGATGGAAGACCTTATCACTCAATCACAAAGATGTTCATATTCAATGTCATGTGGTCACTCAATGTGTATTTTCCCTTAGCATCACCCTCCTTTTATAAGTTTGAGTTATGCCCAAATCCACAACCCTAATCTCTAAAGTGATTGATGATTGATATTAGATCTCACCTCACTTGAGATCAACCATTGAAATTCATCTAATTCACTACTACAAATAACCTTTTCATTTCATTAGATTATCTCATTTTTGTCTTATAAAATAAATTACTATAATCATTAAAGTAATTGCTAAGGTTAAGGGTGTATTAGGTGACTTTCGCATGCATAGACACTTAGGCTTGTGCAAAAGTACCTACCTAAGCTACAAAAATCAACGAGGCATTAGCTTTATTGATTATGTTCCCAAATAGACCCAGGATACCCCTAAGCTTGCCTTGTACTCATTTGATAGACATTGCCTTATTCCATAGCCAAAACAATGATGGGGACCGCTTGAGATGGTTTGGGAGAGTTAGCACAACACGCCTTGATGCCAATGCTTGATCCTAGGGTTGCCACGTCACCCATTCATGCCCATGAAGGTGACATGAGACTTATTGATGATAACATCATGGTGGAGGAGATAAAGGAGCTATCTCAAGTCCCATAGGAAAAGCTTTGGCATTTCATTTAAGGTGGGGACAGATTACTAAATGTAAACATTTTATGTTGGATCATGACTTATGGGAAATTTTTGATAGCAAACAATCTAAAGAAAAGAGGGACTTAGGACCCATCAAGGTGCTCCTAGTGCAATGAGGTAAATCATACCTTGGGCCATCTATTTCTAAAGTGTAATTTTTCTTCCCATGTTTGCAAATTTTCATTCTCAAAAGTTGGAGCATAGAATGATCCTCCCTCACAACTAGAAGGAAATGTACACTACCTATCTAAAAGAGGTCCTTCTCAAATATTCTTACCAGATGGAAATGCCCAATTTTATTTAATGGAAAAGTTCATTAACAAGAAACATATATATCTTTAATCAAGGATTCTCCCCTCTGACATTAGTTGCAAGTAAGGGTTGATATTTTTTAACAGGAATGGTCCAAGTGAAGGTAATTAAAGGGCATAACCTTTTAATGTTAGAGGAAGATGAAAGAAACTATAATAGGTATATTTAAATACAAGGCTTTCCATTTCATAAAAAAAAAAAAAAATGAGTAGATCCAAAAGTTCTTTGTCCACGAATATAACAATGGAGTAGAAAGAATTTTAACATTAAAAAGTTGAGTAGAAGAAGCATATATTTCTCTTTGATGGGATTTGAAAGGAAATCTAGGGGTGGCAAGAGCAAGGGGATCACCTTAGATCTCAAAGGAAAGAATAGAATTAGTTTTTCATAGGACTTTGGAGAAGCATCCAAACACCAAGCAGAAACACTAGCACTCTTTCATGGATTAAATATTTTCAGCTCTAGAGGGATCAAGAGTCTCATTGTAATAGGAGATTCATAAATTATAATAAAAAATATAAGGGATCACTCAAACTCCAAAATTTCTAATTTAGCAAACATCCTTTATAGAATACATGGGCTTTTAAGGAGCTTCAAATATATAGAATACTTCTATTTGTTGAGGGCTCTCAACAACCAAGCAAATCAGTTGGCAAATGAAACAATTGCACCTGTTGAGGAATCAATAAGAATAAATGGGGTGTCACATGCTTTTCCCACATACCCTAGAACCATTATTATTAGATCATTATCAAGGGAATTATAGAGTTCATCAAAGATGCATGTAAATCAAGATATGCAGTGACAAGTTTCCCATGTGAGGTGATGGTCATTTAAGGCCCCCTCATCCTCCCATACCTCCTCTTTTTTAGCACAAGTATGCAATGATGGTTGTTAACATATTGATTAAGTTTGGATGCAACAGGTGATGGTAATTTAAGCCCCCCTCATCCTCCCATACCTCCTCCTTTTTAGCACAAGTATGCAATGATGGTTGTTAACATATTGATTAAGTTTGGGTGCAACTTGGGTGGGATAATTTGAGGATTATTCAGCTCTAGTCCTCCAAAATTGCTTTGATTCTAGCCTTGTTGATGGTTCAAGGGGACTTCCTATTGAACCTTTGGCATTTTACTACTGAGTTGAGGAGGACTTTGTTGTGTTATATTTGTGGTTTGGGTCCCAAGCACCATGAATTGTTGAAGCTTTGGGTTTTGTTTCTTATTATCCAATGTTGGTTAATATGTAACTCTCTTTTTATTTTAGCTGGGATGGGTTGGCATTGGTTGAGGATGGTAGGACATAGTGCCAACCCAGAGGATGTTTCTAGTGTGAATCGTTTAACCCTTTTCACACATAAAGGAGAAGAAACTATCTCATTATAGACATGTAGGTAGCTACCTCTCATCTTAGCAATCTACTAGCTACCAAATTGAGATTCAAAATGCTTAAGTGTGCAAAAATTTCAGAGGTTGTGTCACATCGAATTAAGAAAATTGAAAAGTTGAAAGCAAAGTGCATTATGTTCTATGGACTTTTCTTGGGTCTTTATAGGAGTTTTTACTCTTTTGGTTTCCCATCCAAAGGTTTCTATTGGGTCTCTTCCTATTGTGGTCAAGGATGACAATATTATCTAGCAAGAATCTAGAGATTTGGAGATGGTTAAAACATTGAATTGGTGTACCAACTATAGGAAAAAATCAAGTAGTAAGCTTTACGTAGGCATTTCATTTTTTATTCTTAGGTTTATAAATGTTCTATAAGGTATATTTTCTCTTTGATTAGTATGTTAGGATTATATTGGTTGGTTTCTCAGTACTTTTATGACTATTGGAGGTTGGACCAACCATTTTAACTAGAATTTTTTTGTAATTTTGGGACTTCTTGAATGGAAATCCTTTGGTATTTCCTTTTTGGTTTGTATTATCACATCGTATGGTGTAGCCACAACCATTTTTTAACAAAAATTATAACCATTTTCAAGATATATATATATATAATATATATATAATATAATATATATATATATATTATATATATAATATATATATATATAATATAATATATATATATATATATATATATATATATATATAATATATATATAATATAGAGAATAATATCCTTAGATGGGTTGAACATACATGGATTCAGGAGGGGAGACTGAAAACCCTATCTCAACGCAAGAGAGTGATGGTGAAGGAGGATTTCACAGGGTTTGTGTTTTATCCTCTAGTGCGCAAACCTGTAGGCACAGGTATTTTTCACTGATAGTGATGGGGATTTAACCTTTTATTTTCTTTTTTTCTGGAGTTTTTTCCCTATTTCTAGATGGTTTTACCCTTTGTATTCCTTAGGGTTTTTGGGTCACTATTGGAGGTTTTTATAGAAGTCATTTTGGCAGGAGTTGCATCAATCATGGAAATTATTTGTCCCCCTCCCATGAGGGACAATGATTCCATGGATTTTGAGTATGACACGATACATTCTCAAGCCATTGGGACCTAGTTGGCATCTTCTGGTTTCGAGTCACAAGGTGGTATGACACATAGTAAGGTTTTGTTGAATTGCAATACTTCGGTTAGTTTCTTTGGCCCCAAATTTCTCACACATCCTCCACTTGGCAGTAAGTTTCTTTTCTCTGTTGTTGATTTTTCATTGACTGGGGACATGTTGATGGAGGTGGTCATGCAGGGGGTTCCAAGGGTTTGGTGGTTCCTTGGGGGAGCTCTGGTTTAGTATCTTTCTCACAATTCAAAGAGACATCGGACTTAGGTTTTGGTCCCTGTTTCTCTTCAGCGCTTCCCAATGTATCAAAGGGTTGTGGTTTTAGTGAAGGTTTCCTCTTTCCTGAGATAGCACATTCTCTTTTCCCTACCCACATTCCCCTAAACCTCCCTACATTGAGTAGTTTTTAAAAGACTGGGTAGTACATACAGATGAAGGGAGGTTGCTAAATGAGGGTCATGAGGCTTGAATTCTAGGAAAGGTTTCTTTTTCTGTTGTATTGGAGGCCTCGAATGAAAGGACCCGAGTTTTTGTTAGTGAAAGAGGAAGAAGGGTCATTGTGTTAAACAAACTGAGGAAATTTCAATGGTTTTTCCCCTAGGTGTGGACATTGCTTTGCAATAGGTGGAGGGCCTTAGTTGGACATCTGTGCTTGGCCGGATTTGGGGTTGAAAGTTTGGTTCTCCTTTTCTCTCGGCATGGGTATATTTTGAGGTGTGGCCAGTGCTAAAAATCCCTCTCTCTATGTGGGTTTTAGAAAAGGGTTGGATTCATCTCATTCTACAGGATGAGTTGGATGAAAAAGTGGTTTTAGGGTAGGTATGGAAGGTAGACTCTACACCAGTCATTTGAAAATTGTGGTCTCCTCTTTTCAATGTTAGGAATGAGAGATATGATATCGTCCCTCTATGGGTATGCATTCTAGGCCTTCCATCCTGTTAGCGCTCAAATCTACCTTAGGCTTAAATAAGGTAAAACTCAAGGTTACATCAAACCACGCTCAGCCTCGTAGCTAGCCCTATGAGGACAGGAGAGGGCTCTCTCCAGGTCAATCTCGGCAAAAGGTAATCAATGAGGCTTGAGATGACTAAATTGGTAATTAATTTTAGGCTAGGTATGAAGTATAAGGAGTTTGAAATTGATTTTTTGGAATTTTGTTGAATCTAAGGGAAAGGCAATTTTGGGTGTGGGGATGAGACACAGTTTTTGCAGAGGTCTACTTGGGGCAAGGTAGGCGATTGTATTGATGCTTTTAAAGAGAATGAATGGCTAGATCTGACTGGTGATAAGTTAAGGAGAGCAAGAAACTTTCAAGGATTCTCCATAAACAGATGAAAACATGGAAAATCAACAAACTTAAAGGCAAAGCATAGAAAATTATGGGTTCTACCTTAACACTTCATTTGTTCAATTGCAGAAGATAAGAGAAGGAAAGTGATACACATAAACAACTTACAAATACTGAAAGAAGCACACCATCAACACACAAAGCCACATGAATCCCAAA
>APFE030502586.1:0-16821 GCA_000404065.3 Pinus taeda | reverse complement strand
CTTGAGTGAGTCATAATAAGGACAAGTTCCTTCGTATTTATAGGTTTGTGAGAGGTACGCATTGCTCTCTTTATGCCGAATTGTCCCTTCATGTAGGCTGAAATTATCTTTGTGCCATGACGAGGTCTTGGAAGGTCTTTTGATTCTATTTTGACTCAAACAATTATTTTTTACAATATGTAACATACCAAAATGGGTCTTCAATACACGATAATGACTCAATTGACTTTATCACAAACTTAGAAGCACTCAATGGTTGCTTGACCTAAAAATAAATTTCTCTTGAGCATGAAACCCATGCCTCAAGAATAATAATAAATTTATTTTTCTCTTTTCATTAAATACATAAAATCGTGATTACATATGCCATTATGAAGACCGAACCTAGTTACATATTTCAACATTTCTTAGAAGACAAGTTGGTTATTATATCTTTCATGATATTCCATGGAGGTGTTGCCTTTTATGTTGATGTAATAGTTGAAGGCCAAGAATTTGACTACACAAATCCTAGGATGGACAAGTATATATGGAGACTAGCACTAGAGTTGTTTTATCGTACACTTGTGTGATGCAACGTGGCTAGGGTTTATAAACCTTAAGTAACAAAACAATGCTAGTGTGAATAGCATATATGATACAAGCTTGTTGAATCCAAGGGAGGACTTACTAGTGTTGATGCTAGCTTGTTATGGATATTTTATGGTGGCTAAGGTTTTCATGATTTTACCTTGCTAGAGTTTGCCGAGCTAGATATTGTATTGTTTTTGTGATAAATTTGTTCACATGTATTTCATTTCTTCTATATATGTATAAAGTACCTTTCTATCCAAAATTTTGTGATTGCAATTTATGATTTTTCTTCTTGCATTGTCTTCATGATTACGTAATTCCCAATATTTATCATTCATATTGATTTGATATAACATATAGTTGAAATTATAAAGTGATTTAATTTAGAAATTGAAGATAAAAAATAAATAAAAAATAAATAAAAAAATTGTTACATAAAATATTGCAATAAAGTGATTTTTAGATTTCGTATACGCTTGGAGAAGTGTTCCCCAAGTGTTAAATCTTGTTGCAATTTTTTTGGGATAAAAATAGGGGTATTGTTTGATTTATGACAATGTGGAGCATGCCAATGCATATGATCCCAAGTATAGGGATATGGCACTTAGTATATTTAAAGAATAAAATGAAGAATTACTAGGATGAGGTGTTGGTGAAGCTAGAAGCCAAAGACAAAGAGATAAGTTGAGGAAATGTCCAAATGGGAGGATAGTCTTAAAGAAGTGAAATTGTGTTGTTAGAATGTAGTTGATGGAGATGTAAAACCAAATCTACAAGAGAGGGCATGTGGGGTGGGAGCATGACCTCAAAAAATCCCTAAAACATTGCTAAAACACGATACATTTGGTGGGTATTGAGCCAATAAAACCAAAATTGAATAGAATAACCACTAGTTGGATATTTTTATGGGTTTCATACTAAAAAAGGTTTGGGTAGGGGGTGCACTTGAATGAACCAAATCTAAGTGAGATGATATGCTAGGTGAGAGATTGGCATCCAAGAAACATAATGTTATTGAATCTTGGGAAGGATTTGAGCTAAAGAACTAAATTCAAGTGTAAAATAAACCTAGTTGAAAACCACTAGTACAAAATGCTAAGGAGCAAAAATAGTTTATAATTAAACACAACAACAATAAGAAATGAATGTGATATAAGAATTAATTCTTCATCTCATGAAAGGTTTCTTTGTCATTTTACAAATTGTCCATAAATTAACTATTTAACTAGTTACATGTGGTTCAAAGGATAAAAGAAATAATAAACTAAGTGCCCTTGGATTACATATGTCGGAAACTCAAAGCTCGAAATGTGCAACTAACTATACATGAATTATGATAGGTATATGGAAATTCAATCTTAAGAGTGATGGGTTAGTGGAAGCACATCCTTAATGGAATCACCACTTACGAGGTATACATATTGTTTTATACACACCAGAAAAACTTGACATCTCTAAGAGAAAGGAATACACATTAAAAGAAATGAAAAATAATATGAACCAATATAAGGGATTAAATCCCATTTTTTTGTGGGTAGTAATATAATATTACCTTATCAACAAAGAGTCGTTTTAATATATATTTTTTAATTTAATGGTGTGACCTTACTAGTTTTGCATGATCATCAACTACATGTACCACTAGGAAGATGTTTAATTGACATGCCTTTGAAAAAACCCAAGGCAAACATCTTCAATAATACAACATATCAAAGTGCTCACTTCACCGTAGGTGATATTGCATCATCACCATATACATGCAAAAATCAACCTAGCAATCTAACTTTACACTTCAATTCATAGAACATGTACCATGAAATACACACACACTCAAAATGGTCTCAAATGTACATTTTTAACACATTGGGACAACGTGCCCAATATACAAAACACCACCTCATGCTTAAGCATCGATGGCATATACCGACTTATATAGAAAATGGCTTTAATATATAAATGACATCTCATGCCCAACGTATGGCATATGATGTCGTATATACAAAATGGGTCCCATTGGTCACTCATTGACCACTTCCACCCTCACCACTATAATTTGCACCTTGGAAGATGGTATTTCTCCTCTTACTAGAAGAAGAGTTCGAATTTTTTTCTTTTGGGGCATACTACATCATCTAGGGATTGCATGAATAAACAAAATTCTCATTAGATTTGATTTCACAATAAAATATCACACTTAGAAACTAATATTTTATAATTCAAGCCTAGATAATTCATCACAAATGATATAATCAGTCATGAGGGTGTCGTCCTTCTCTGCGTCTCCAACCTCTCTGTTATACCGCCCTACGATAATGACAAGTGCCAGAGCATAGAATTTAAACAAAAAAAATCCTGGAATCAATTCAATTCATCATAAAGAACAAAAATCATCAATGAATGATCTCACTTTAATGTCTTGCCCAATAATGGAGATTCAGAAGCAGGTGGAGTAGTTGGTTGCAAAACCTTCTTAGAGGAAACATCTATTTATCACATCCATTGAACTACTAGCGTGGATTGATGGTTTGGGGATTATATGAGGGCTATTTGGAAAAACTACAAAGGATGTAATAGCGGTAGTGATAATTTTGGCGGCAGGGTAGGGTGAGGGTTGCTTATCTAATGGTCTATGGATGCAACTTTTATGGGTGGATGTGATGGAAAAGGTGGTGGATACATGTGACGATCAACACCCATGGGTTGTAGTAATGATGGAAGTTTCCCAGTGGAGCTAATTTGGAGACCAAAAATGGGGGCAATGTGACAATATTGACGAACACTGATGGGGGAATAATGGATGTTGGTGAATGATATCTAGGAGACAAAGTGGAAAACTAGGAAGATGAAGGAACTTGCATACACATCTAAATTACTTTAATTAGTTAACCAAAATAATAATGAAATAAACATTTAAGTAAAATTTAATTTGACACATGATAAATAGGAAGGAGATGATATTTTCACCTCATCTAGGCTTCTTGGCTCCTTGTTGTGTGTCATTGTAATCTACAAAAACATTAAACGAACTACAATTATACCTAAACTAAAAGAATATGTAATATGGACTAAAAACATATGAAAAGTTTTGCAATGAGGTATAATTTTAATTCACCATACTTGAGTATATAGTACACCAAATGAGCAAGCAACATTCATCACATAATTAGTGGTTGAAAATGGAATTGATGCATCTGTAGGAGTGGGGGAGTGTTATTAGAGTGTCATAATTAAAAACAACATATAATTAGATATGTGAGTAAAAAACACAATAAACTTTATATATATAATGTAAAGATCATCAAGATAATAACCTCCTTCATAAAACTCTATTACCTACTACTCTTCATCTGTGCATAACAAGTCTTTCCATAGTAGATACATCTATGAGGCTCATGTGAGCCTGCATGTGGCCTCTTTTAGTCAAATTGTACTATAGATTGGAATGGTCCAACTCCTCCTGCAATATCCACTACTAGTGGCTCTTGGCACGATGATGCTACAATTTTCCATGTTGCACTAGGGTACAAATCAATGTGGCCATTGCTCTTTGGGTTTCAATACTGGTATCCATTACTAGAAGATGTTAGGTAGAGACAGATACGCCTTTGTTTATTTGGACGAGGGCCTAGTGCTAGGTCGCGCCTAGCATTTTTCCTATCTTGTGCAGACCCATGACCCATCCCTTAGAATTCTCCCATGTCAAAGTAGTTGATATGGAGTCCTAGTCTAAACCATGCCCATATCTTCCTCAAGAAATATAGAGCCACCTCCCTATTATTATGGGGAAGTTTATCAAATACCATGAACCACCCATCCATTCAATGGTCTTGAAATGGTTGGTAGGTGCACTAGTCCATACAAATATGTTTTTTGTTGGCTAGTAAAGGTTGGTTATTTCTTAGGTCAATAAACAAAGACAACAAATCTCATTTAGTAGTGTTGAACTCTCTGATTTGGTCTTTATTTAAACTGGTTCTATAGTGTTCATACATTCTAGCCCTATAATCAGAAACATTGGTTAGTTGGCTTTGAGTATTGGAGATGGATGATACAATTGAGTTTAATGAACTTGCAAAAAACAATCTTGATGACTCTCTAGTGTTTTGGACATCCTGTATCAATAACCTCAAAGTAGGTAAGGATGCATCAATTTAATCATTTGGATTTCTTTGTTCTTGGTCGAGATTTGGTTGTTCTAAATTTTGGTTTGGTGATGCTGGGTTTGGGTTCCGACTAAGTTCCATATAAACCAATTTCCTTGCAATTCAGTAAGGTGATTTTGTTTAGGCTATTATTTAGGATTTTTTTTTTAATCTATTAGAATGCTTACCTAGAATTCTTAGATAAAGTATTGTTTGGGTTCAAAATAGACTATGAATCAAATAATTTGTCCAATAACACCAAAAAAAGTGTAGTGAGGCACATTCTTAAAAAAGCATACATGTTCCTAAAAACATGTGCATGTTCTTAGAACCATTAGAATTGAAAGCCTTGCTTACATTTTGTTTAGAAACTTACCAAATTTAGAAATTTGTGTGGATATATGTTCTTGATGGCCATTTGCCAATTTTGACGCTATCATTTTTGTGCTCAAGATGCTAGATTATTACAATACTCATCTTTTTTACTTTTATAGTAATTTTAAAATATTTTAAAAAATTAAAAATTAAATAATTCCTTTATCAGTTTTAAGAAGATTTGATTTTCCATTTTAAGCATGCACTTGGGTTTAAAAAATGTGGTTGACTAGTTTATGGAAGCTCCGGACCACTAATGACCAACTCACTCTCATTTAGTTACAGACAGGCAAATCTTTCTGATTAATTTTATCTTAGTGCTCTTTTGCCACGATTAATTTTATGCCCGTGGGTGAAAAGTATGGTGTGGAAAATTAGCCTCCCAGATGATCTCGGAAAGATTTCTGCATTTGTTAATTTGAATTTATTCTGCCGGAGCGTTTTTTCTATTAATTTTATCAAGGTCAGGTATTTATCATTGAATCACTAGTGTCAAACCATCATTTAGTCACATGCGGCCAATGCTTTTTGATTAACTTTATGCTAGTGGGTTTCTTTTCTGATTAATTTTATGCCAGTGGGTCATATGTATTTTGAATAATTAGCATCGCAGGAGATCTTGAAAAGATTTCTCCATTTGTTAATTTGAATTTCTTCTGTCAACGCTTTTTTTAAATTAATTTCATTCCAGTGCGGTACTTATCACACTATTTGACAAAGTAGGCGGCCAATGCTTTTTGATTAATTTTATCCCAGTGCGTTTGTTTCTGATTAATTTTATGATAGTGGGTTTCGTTTATCTTGGAAAATTAGCCTCCCAAGATTCCTTCATCTGTAAAATTGAACAATTATATAGAGAGACCAAGAAACTGTGAGCAATATGGTTTTCTCACCCAATTCTCACTCTTGTACTTCTTCCATAAACCATTCTGTTAGAGAAGCAATCCTCATTCTTGGACTTCTTCCATAAACCATTCTGTTGGAGAAGAAATGCAGAGCTGTTACTTTCCTGAAAATGTTTCTGACCAAGAGGCTCTACTTGGATTCATGTCTGCAATTACTTTTTAACTGCAACAATCCCAGCCTGCTCCTCTTTGCACGCCAGATATTTGGGTTACAACAAGCTTCACGCATCCTAGAAGATTGGTGCAGTTAGACAAGGAAGATGGAATTTTTCCTGTGAAATGGTTATTAACCATCAGGGGGATTATTTGTCCTGTCAAATGGTTATGAGCAAGAGAGGCTTAGCCTAACCACATTGCCTGATAACTATCTCACAGGACAAATTCCATCTTTCTTGTCCTACTGCACCAATCTTCTAGTATTGGGTATGGTTAATTCTTGCAGAGTTGTGTAGCAAGAACACCCAGTTGACGATACTCAGTTGAGTGGCCGCATTCCTACTTCATTCTTCAATTTTCTGAAGCTTCAATTGATCGCCTTAGAGGAGAACCAGCAGCTCAGAGGAGTAGTGAGGATGGAGTTGAGTAAGTTGACCAACTTCAGGTTCTTACTGCTCTTATACACCACATAAGTAATAGATTCATTCACCATTGTTTAACTTTTCAAATAATTTGTCATAGGGTCTCTCATTCTCATGACTAAGCAGGATGACTATGCTGATAGAGATTCTTGTAGACAAGTTATTTGGTTACATTCCAAGTGCATTGGGATGCTACAAAGAAGTAGAAACTTGGAGTTTCCCTGCAACACACTTGAAGGTATGAACCCAATTTTACTAGGTGAACTTCAAAGTACACAAGACATGGACGTCTCTACTAACAATGTGTTAGGTGAATCTTAATATGTTTAGGGACTTGCATTTTTCAGTAACAGGTTGTGATTTCAATGATTTTGGTAAAAAATCTCACGATGCTTTTATTAAAGGTGGAAAGTTTATAAAGGTTGTGGTTTCTAATATTTTGGTAGAAAATTTTAAGATGTTTTAAAAATGCTTCTATTAATAGGCTGCCAGGAATGTTTATAAAGGTTGTGGTTTCAAAGATTTTAGTAGAAAAACTTAAGATGTTTTCATTAATAGGTTGTTAGGAAAGTTCATAAAGGTTGAGGCTTCAAATTCTCGTAAAAAAACTTTAAGATCATTCAACAGATTGTTAAGAAAGTCCATAAAGATTGAGGTTTCAAAGATCTTGGTGCCATTGTATTTATGGAAAATCTTAATCTTTATGGATTTTGGCTATGTTTGTCACCATGCTTATATTAAAGTGTTTTGAATCTAGAAAAATTAATGTTGTTGTACTATTGTATTGTGTTGGTTTATGAATTTTTTATGAAGAAAAAAGTTGCAACACACATATGTGGGGTGTCAAAGAATTTCATATGCAAAGCTCATCACTGCAACAAATTAATTTAGTGATGCCAACTTGTGAGCAGTTAGTAGCTTTATGAAAGTGAATTATGGCACAATCATTGCTAACAAGCTTTTAAATCTGCAAAATAAAGGGGCTTACAAGAGTTTTCATAAGAAGTGCAAAGTTATAGGTAGAGTTAGGCATCGAAATTTGACTAGGGTTGTAACCTCTTATTCAAACCTCCAAATTAAAGATTTGATATTCTATTAATGCAAACAAAAGGCTAAAGAAGTGTTTATATCCCAATGGTGAAAAACAAAGTGGTTTGAGTTTGATTCAAATGTTGAATATAACAATAAACATTGCCTAGGGCATGGTATATCTCCATCACCATTATTTAATGGAAGTGATTCATTGTGATTTGAAACCCCTTGTTTCTATGTGAGAATATGACTTCATATTTAATAAACTTTGGCATTGCTACTGTATGTTTTACAACTTATGAGGATTCAACTTTCACTTCCACACATGCACTCAAATGATCTCCAAGGCACTTAAGCAATGTTAAGAGTTTCTTATTTTTATTAAACATTATGAACTATAAATCTTAATATAAGGATCTATGAAATATAAAATATGGAATAGGAAGACAAGTTACAAGAAATTTTTTATTTTTACAGCTATGGAATAGTGCTAGTAAATATCCTCATTGGAAAGAAGCCCACCCAAGGCATACTTGTGGGGAAAAATAGTGAAAATGGGTGGATAATGGTTTTCCAAACTAATTAAAAGAAGTTGATGACATCGTTTGAGGAGGACTAGTAATGTATGCACTCAAGAAGATAAGGATCGTAATTGTCTCAGTGAATAAATATGGGATTTCTTTACACAAAATAATCTACTCAAGGATGACCTATTATGATGGACATATACGCAAACTGCAAAACATAGATACACTTTTCTGATCCTTGTCGACATTATGGAAATTTCAATCAAATAAACACATTTGTTGGGTAATACAAGTACTACTCTTGACAACACTAGTGAAGGTCAAAGTTCTTCAAAATTTAGCCTATTGTAACAGAGTGGTGGTTGTATAACTAAAGCATGAAGTAATTTGAGTCCATTGTCATCAATTCCACCTAATTTGCATCCTATTTCCCTTTATCTATAACGTTAGCTATAAGTGAGTATGAACAATAAAGTTAGATCTACCATGCATGAAGTTTTAGAAAATTTTCTATATTTATAAAATTTCTTACTCTACTTTAAAAAAAAATGCTCAATACCCTTTCTACATTTATATGTAAATGCAACCTTTTACTAAATACATTTAGAATTATGTTCCAACTTTAAGATTGTCCTAACAACCATAAAATTGATACAACCCTTTGTTTTAAAAAAAAGTCAATTGGCATAATTTAATGAGAATGGAGATGAGCTTTAAGTTATTACAACTTACCAATTCTCTTGTAATTCATCCTTACAATACTAGTCTTATAACATGTATATGGAAGACATATAACTTTGTTCTATTACACTTTATATTCTTGAGTTCTTATAACATGTATATGGAAGGCATATAGCTTTGTTCTATTACACTTTATATTCTTGAGTTCTTATAACATATATATGGAAAGCATATAACTTTGTTTTATTATACTTTATATTTTTGAGTTCCTTTTATACATAGATTTATCCAACACAATTGTCTCTCCATAATAAGAATACTTCTCTTATTACAATCCTTACTAATACATACTTATGATTATGATCAATACTAAAAAAATTAATAAATTCATAAATAAGAACCGTGTCATTATTGTATGATTATTTTATTCATATGAATAAGCACTTGTTTGTTGTTTTTTATTTCACTCCTGGGAGATCATATGCACTTGATTGTTACTTCACTTCTTGATTTGGTATCCTTAGAAATTTCAAAATCTGGTTGAAATCTCAATGTCTCTACACCCATAATCAAGTATTTTGATTAAAATAATAATTGTTACAATTTTGATCAGAAGTTACCTAATGAAGGTACTTATTACAATTTTGATTAGAAGTTACCCAATGATGAACCGCTGTAACTTTTAGAGGTTCAGTGGGTTATATAGAGGTTAAACCTCGGCAAAACTTGAAAAACTGAGCAGATATTTTAGAGTTGTTCTTTGAAAGATTCGTTTTATTTTGAAGTTATTTTTTCCCAAGCTTAATTTTTAATAAAAGCAAGAATTCTTTTAATAAAAATCATATTATTAGAGTTCTGTTATGTGCGTTTGGATCAAAGTAAGAATTTTTTTAATAAAAATCATATTATTAGAGTTTTGTTATCTGTGTTTTGGAACTATTTACTGTTGATTTATTGATCCAGAAAGACTAAGAATCAGATTTGACATCAAGTTAAATAGATGAAGAGAACAAAAATTTAACCATTATGAATATAATGATTAAGATTGACTAAATAAATATTATTTTAACTAAAGAAATAATTGGTTAGATATGTATATTGAATTAAGGAATTAATTAATCAAAAACATTTTTATTGAAATAAATATCTAAAATAAAATAAAATAAATTTAGTGAAACCTAAATATTCAAAACACTAAAATAAAATAATATTTAGGTCAACTTTAAATAATCGAAAGTACTTAATGCTACTTAAAAATAATAAATCGATCAAATTAAAAAAGAAAATTAAATAATAATATATTATATATATAATATATATATTATATATTATTATATAATTATAATATATATTATTATATATAAGAAAGAATTTAAGACTTAATCTGTTTATTTAGGGAGTCAAGATAAAAATGGAAATAAATAATAAAAATTAAGAAATTAGAAATATATATAGGAATGAAATAAATAAAAACTTAAGAAGAAATGGCAAGGATCCAACAACTGTTAGGTTTCCGATTGGCCATCGTCTTTATTTAGATTGTTTGGCCTCCTTTCAATCTCTATAGCTTCCCTAAACTTACGGTGATAGAAATTATCTATCTTAGCGATTGGGGCGTCTTTAATGCAGATGTGGTGTTTTGCCTTTTCCGCATGTTCTGCTAATGCTAAGGAGTAGGTCCTCCCATGTTTGATGTATGTTGCATGTCCCGGAATTCTTTGATTTATTGAGCGGCCAATTTCACCAACATAAAGTGTCCTGCATAAACAAGGGATTACATAAACACCTTTCATATTCTTAAAGTTCAATGAGCCTTTTACATATCATAAAAATCTTTTATAATTGAACGCGCATTATCACAATAATTACCATTGTCGCAATTGTTACCATTATTTAAGTTATCCATCTAATCTTTTTTTCACATATCAAAATATGTTGTAAGCCTTACTCTTACACAAGTTTGATTGTATCATTCAGAACCGAGTGAGTGTTAGGTGATAATTTGACATATGCAAGTTCATTTTGAACCAAAAATAATAAGTGAGAGAAGTTAGAGAAAACCTTATTGGATTATGTAGTAAGTGAAAGAAGTTAGAGAAAATCTTATTGGATTATGTAGGCACCTTTCAAGTGACAAAAGTTGATATTCTTGAGAAATGGCCACTTAACATCAAAACATATTTGTTTTAAAAACTGATATTTTTTCAGCAAACAGAGTAGAAAATGGCCACGAGCCTCACAATTGAGCATCAAGATATTTATTCTAATGTTTTATGAATTGGAACAACTTATTTTATTATTCATTATGTCTTGAATCAATAATTATCTAATTTAATACTTTCAAAACAAGGAGTGAAAGGAATGGCATTTAATACTTTCATAACAAGGAATGAAAGGCATGTCAAATGGTCACTGGCCACTAAATACCAAGATATTTATTCAAATGATCTATGAAATTGGAACAAAATGTTTGATTTTTATTTTTCTTAAAAGTCGGAAATACTAGGTGGGGTTGAATCCATATTTCTTTTCAATTGTTATTTTTACCAGTTAAATTATTTATATTTAGAACACAAAATGAACAATAGGAATAAATGATTTTATTAATATAATCTTTACAATAAATCAGGTAGAATATATATAAGGCTCCAATCTGTTTCCAAGCACCAACTTGGTCATTTGTGAGGCTCTAATCTCTAGGGCTCCAACCCTATCTTCTCAAGGAATCAACCTTGTGTTTAGGAGCACCAACTCCAAGGACACCAATCTTTCCAATTCTGAGGCACCAACCCCAAGGGCTTCGACCCTATAGTTTTGCTTTGTCAAGAAATGTTTTGATTGTATTACACTGCTCTCAAAATATTCTTCAATGTGTTTTGTCAATCTACAGCTTCACTGCTACATCAATGACAACCTGTCTTCATATGAAGGAGTCTTCACAATTCTTCATATTGCCCACAAAGAGTCTACAAAGTTACCTTATGATGATTTCGAATAGCCATCATGATCTCCAATAATGTTTCCAAGATCTGCTGATGTTTTTCAACAAGATATCTTTGATAAGTTGTGCTAAGCCTCAATGTCTGCACAATAAAAACAATTCTCTGTTTTTTTTTCAACCCTCTATTCTTACTGTTGCAGTAACTGTTTCGGGAGTGACTACTTCTTATTGTCGCGATATCTTAATTCCAAGAAACAAACTAACAATCACTTCAATGTTGGTGTTGTCTACTGCTCCCTTCGTCTTTCACTGGCCCTTCGGCTTCCTCTGCGCTCACTCGACCTTCAGCTTTCTTTCTACCATTTTCTCAACCTTTGGCTTCCTTTCTTATGCTAATTCATGTTCACGAGTTGTGAACTGCCCTTCTTCTCCACATGGAGGTCCCACATGCCACGTCATCACCTTTAATTCTGCAATCGCAAATTCATAAAAAATTGGAGGTTTTACAAGTGTGCACATGCTCTGTCTTCCGATGGAGCGGATGTATTCAATGAAATGTTTTTAATGAATCCATCGGGTCCACAACTCTATCACAATAAGAGGTTTTAACATCCCTTTGAAACTTGCGATACTGCGGATGCGATATTACACTGAACAGTTGTTGATAAATTCGTCAAGTCCATAGCCTTATCGTAATCGACGGTTTGCGGAACTTCGACTGGCACGTGGATTAAAAATGGCCTTAACCCCTGCAGTTGACCGTGATCTAAGGGTTGACTATGAAATCGATGGCTAGGATTGAGTGCGGGACTTCAACCACAATCAAGGAAGTCCGTACTTTCCTAGCCCCGCTCTTCCGATAGTTGTTGCTCCTGTGACTTCTCTTCACTCTTCCGCTCTTCTAATAGTTTTCTTCTTTACTCCTATGTTATCGTTGTTGCTCTTTGTTCTTTCGATAACACTTACCCTTAGGCATAATGCTCCGATGACTTGTTTTTTTAATGGCTTTCGATAAACTCTTCATCTTACTCTTTGGTTTCTTGCTCCTATTGCTTTACTGGATATACTGTGTCATTTGCAGTTCAATTGTTGTTCAATTGACCTCCTACATCATTTGTTGTTCAATTGACCTCCTGTTGTTCAATCCACTTGGGTCCTCCATCTCATTATATCATCATATATCAAACTTTCATCACTATGAGAATTATGATCAATGGGCATCAATGGGCAATCATGTACCTAAGAATTTGCCATCACAAACACTGTTATATTGACATCAATGGCAACCTAGATTAATAATCTCCCTCTTTGTCATTGATGGCAATATTCTTCTTCTCTTCCCCTTTGACATCAATGGCAAAGGAGTGAACAAGGACTCCCCCTGTTGAACTGCTCCCCCTATCATGCAACATCTTTATGAATCAACTTAATGTGATGCTAGAGAAATAACCCCCATCTTTTGACGAAGATATTCAAATGCTTCTCGAGGAAGAGGTTTTGTGAAAATATCAGCTATCTGATCCTTAGTATTGATATATTCCAAGATGATGTTTTGCTCAACTACTTGTTCACGAAGGAATGATACTTGATTGGTATATGTTTAGTCTTTGAGTGCATCACTGGATTTTTGTTGAGACTGATAGCACTTGTGTTATCACAATAGATGGTGATTGGTTGATTTGTACCTATGTTGACATCTTTCAGAGCTTCCTTCATCCATAATATTTGAGTACAACAATCTGCAACAGCTATATACTCGGCTTCATCTGTAGATAGTGATATGGATGTTATTTTTTGTTGAGCCAAGATATTAGACAATCTCCTAGGAAGAATGCATTTCCACTAGTACTTTTTCGATCATCGACACTTCCAGCCCAATCAGCATCGGTGTATGCAGTCACAGTAAGAGTTGAGCTCATAGGGTACCAAAGACCAAAATCAGGAGTTCCTTTCAAGTATCTGAGAATTTTTTTTACAGCCAACAAATGGGATTGTTTAGGAGCTGATTGAAATCTTCCCAGCATTCCTACTGCTTGCATAATGTCAAGTCTCATAGCAGTTAAGTATAGGAGGGCTCCAATTATTGACCTGTAATGAGTTGCATCTACTGGAGGAGAGGCATCATCTTTGCTTAATTTACACTGTGGTCATAGGTGTACTCATGGGTGCACAGTCTTCCATTCCATATCTTTTAAGCATGTTTTTAAGATATTTTGCTTGAGATATAAGCATGCCTGCCATGGTTTGAGATACGTGTAGTCCAAGGAAGTAAGATAGCTATCCTATCATCGACATCTCGAACTCTTTTGACATAGTTTGAGCAAACTCATGGCTCATCTCATCATTATTACTAGCAAAAATCAGATCATCAACATAGACAAGAGTGACTATGATGGGACCAGCCCTTTAACTTGAGGATTAAACTAGTTTAACCAATGATTAATTTAAGGTTCGGTTCAAACACATATAATTATTTTTTAGAAGTTGATTAACAAAGATATTTATTCATTGGCATTGATTATGTAGTTATTGCTAGTACGCTGGCTTCTGTACTCGCCTCGATTTTCTCCTTCCCGCTCTTTGGTTATGCTAAACCCTCATTTACACTTCACTTGTGCATTTTGGATTCTCTCTATCATGGTGAGGGTTTGTGTTCTCTCATTGGCTTGCTTGCGACTATGTCGAACTCAGCAGTAGTGCTCTGTCTGCACCTAGCTATGGGTTCCTCTACCTGCTGGGGAGGTAACTCCGCCCACACTTGTTGTTTCGTTACTTGGTTGCCTGAGCACTGTATTGGAGGCTTCGTTGACTTCGTGAGAGGGTTTACTTTGTTCCTATGTTGGCTCTTTAACCTTCTTCGTGGTTACTATTCTTTCCACCATTCCCTTATCTTGCTCTACTTCAGTTCTCTGGTTAAGCTCTTGGTTATTGGTTTTTTGGTTGATGTATGAATGTTTTGCTATCTTAGCAGGTCTCAGTCACAGTGGACTTCCTCAGCTTCGCTTGGTCCCAACAAGGTAAGCTTACTTTTCCATGCTATAGTTGGTCTTCTCTGCTTGTCAACTTTCACATTCAGGTTTTCTTTTTTTGGCAACAAATGACTGATATGGTTCCGTTGGTTTTCTATGGCAGGTTGGGGTTTGCTCCAGACTCGGTCTCTAAAACGGTTGCAACCTAATGATTTCGGTAGGGTTGTTCTCTGCTACTATCACTTAGTTTGTAGCCTTCGTTTCTCTGTTATGACACTGGGAAAGTCCTGGTGCTCCTCCGTTATTTGTCTTCTGTTGTCGAGTGATCTTCAACTCTAATTGTATGTAACTCAGTCTTCTTTTCGAGCTCTGGTTAGATGTAATTTATTCTTGTTACACTCTTGTAACCGACTAGGTTTCAACCCTAGCTTCGGGGTTTGATTTTGTCTTGCCTTACTCTGTTATTGTCTAGCACTTTACACTATTCTTTATGTGTGCCAGCATTATATTTATAAGGAAGGAGGAAACAATAAGATTTCGTGTAAATGGGTTACCTTTATTATAAGTGCGTTCTACAGTAGTTGCATCCGCGTTTTGTTGAGAACTATTTCGTAGCTATTGCTTGCTTTCGTATGTATGGGAAGTTTTTCCTATTGCCGGAACTTCGTTTTAGGAATATTTTGTTATTGCTTCATTGTTCGAACTCAGGAACTATATCTCTGTTTGTTAGGAAGGATCTATAGAAACACATAGTGTTGTTTAATTGACACAGACAGTAATTAGAGGGGAAAATAAATAAATATAATAGACAGATTGTTTGCAGATGGATTCAGATACTCAGGTGTTTGAAAATTATTTTCTCCTTTTTGTATTCCTGTTCTCATGCATTGAACCCCTTCAAAATGTATTACATTGGCTTTTGTATTGTTTTCATACAGTTACCCGAACTATTCACAGTTATTCTTCAGTTGCTTCTACAGTTACATGGTTGGTAACCATTTTGGTCTTTTTGGGTTTTCTTGTGCTGTAAGATATAAAATATATATTTTTTAAATGAAGAGACAGTTGTAAGATAATTGAACAAAAAAGACAAAATAATGTGGTGGTAATGACCCTAATCTAACTGTATTGTTCCTAAATATCCCTTAACTAATAATGAAATAAAAACAAGTTCCTAAACATTGTTTTGATCAACAAACGTAAATTAAACCAAATGATAATGAACCTATGCTCCCTAGCTGAGACTAAACACCTGGTCATGGTACCCTCAGCTAGATTCTCCTACATCAGGCTCCCAGGGTAAGAAAAATTCATGACTTCGATCCATGAGCTTCTCGACTGAATAGCCTACCCGTTGTATTTGTCCGGCGTCAAGCCATGAACTGTCCTTAATGGGACAGTTCTTCCACTTGACTAGATACTGTAGGTATTCCTTCCGCTGAGTTCGCCTGGCCACCTGAGTGTCAAGGATCCTCTCGATCTCAAGGGGCTAAGCTGAATGCATTTGTCTCACCCAAGTCTCACTTCCTTCCTATGTGTCCCATGGAGGTTGTGTTGTACTGTCTTCCTCAGGACTGGCAGTATATGGAAACAACTCTGCCACATTGAAGATGGGCAAGATGCCTATTCCTGGTGGTAGCTATAATTCATAAGCATTGGCTGAAAATTTGCACAAAATTTTACAAGGGCGAATCTTTTTGTATTTCAGCTTGTTGTATGCACCCCTAGGAAAATGTTCCTTGCACAAATGTGCTAGGACTTCATCCCCCACATTAAATTGTACCTCTCATCGTTTCAGATCTTCCCGCTGCTTATACTTTTGACTGTTGTCCTGTAACTTCATCTTTACCTGCTCGTGTAGGTCATTCATTGCTTTGGTGAAATCTTCCCCATCAGTACTCTGTCTTTCCTACTGTCTTAGATCTCGTAACTCATGTAGTCCGCGAGGATGCATGCCATATAAGATCTAAAAAGGACTGTGCCCCGTGCTACGATTGGGTGAGTTGTTGTAATCGAACTCCACTTGGGCAAGTACATGATCCTACATTCGTGAATTGTCCCCGATCAAACTTCGTAGCAGGTTCCCCAAGCTCCTGTT
>APFE030502579.1:153682-182877 GCA_000404065.3 Pinus taeda | reverse complement strand
ATTGGTGTGCTAGCCAAGAACTTGTATGCACTTGAGGTACAAGATGCATGCAAAGCCTTGAGGAGCAAGGCAAAGGTTAGATACTTGGTGGTTGAGAGGGAGAGTAAATTACCTCTCAACATGCAGAGCCAGAAGAAGTCTCAGGCAATTTTGGAGGAGCCACGATTGGTGCAACAAATTCAGGAGGTTATGGAGCAGCCACAACAGGAGAAGCTGATAGGAGATCAAGTAGAGACATCTACTCATGCAAAGACTTATTGTAGGGAGAAACTTCGAGCCATGTGGGCAGAGAGATCACATGTAGCCATACCTCCAGGTAGGAGGTGGGGCAATATAGAGTGATCGTCCCAAGGAGGAGGGGTAGGATCCTTAAGGTACACAACCTCTTGGATGAGACCTTGCTACAAGAGCCCCAATGTGGAGTCGCAGGAACTGACTGATTGGGTAGAGACAGATGCGGATCGAGCGGCAGAGAAATAAATAGTGCACGGAATCTAGGACGACACATAGCTAGCAGGCTACAGCAATGGGAGAGGCACAAGTTTTTTGCACAATGCTTGGTGGCACAGAGAGGTGTGAAATGGTATGGATGCATGGAGATGTTGCAATAGCACAGATGTCAGAGAGGGAGCACTTGTTAGCAACAGGTAGAGCTTCAGCATCAGAGTATGTTCCTAGCCCAATAGAGTGGTCAGTTCTGAGTGTTTTTGTTCCAAGAATTGTTGGAGGAAGTGGACCGGGTAGATGTGTTGCATGCAAAACATTCTAGAGTTACTGGATTGGGTTCGAGAGGAAGCCTTTCCTGTTGAGAGGGAGTGTTGAAAAATGTGCAACAAGAAATGTTAAATTTGGAATGTGCTAAAAATAAGATTGCTAAAAATAGCATGTCTAAAAATAACAGTTTGGCCAGTGAAGTTGTTGGCCACATTAAGTGAGAGGTAAAACCGCTAAAAATAGAAAGTTCTAAAAATAGCATTTCTAGGTCCCTTCTTATTTCTAGCAGTCCGTAGTCTATCTATAGGAAGTAAAATTAATTTTTGTCTTAACAAGAGTTGGAAATATTAATTAATTAATTCAGTTGAGTTAATTAGTTAAAGAAATTCGAATTTGAATTCTTTGTGAGAATGCACATGAGTTGTCCCACTGATTGAGGAATTTATCCTTAATTTCCTCCATTGATTAAGGGAATCAGTGTGAGTTCTATAATGAGAGAATCAATTGACTTAGTTCTAACTAGTTAAGTCCAGTTAGATTATATTAACAAGTTGTTAAAATATAGTTTGTTAGTCTTTGCATGCATGTGACAACTATTATTTTATATAACTGAAGATTCACTCATGGATAACTGTTGCATGTCACTTTTGTTAGAGACCTAGTTGAGATCAGAGAAGGGATAGTGTAATACTAGTTGGATGAATATTTTTCCTATAAACGAAGCTCATCCATGATGAGGATTTATCTCCTTCACGTTTGTGCAATTATTTCAGAGGTCAGTGTTGTGTGTGAGGTGAGAATCACACAGGTTGCAGCTAGAGGACCTAGGGAAAACTGTGCATAGAAATAAGAGGCTTGGAGGGCAGAGGAGAATGTTTGTGAGAAGCCTTTGACTGTCTATGAGCATCATAGGGATTGTACTAAGAGCTAGATAGCTTCCGAGCTAAGGCTTTGTGTAATCTGAACTATATTTCCACTTGTATGATAATACAGAGATGGGGTTTTAGGTAGGTGCTTTCCCCGGGTAAATTCTTCTGTGTTATGTGTGATTGATTCCTTCTTATCAGTTATATGTGTTGTTATTGATGATGCTCATGGTTGATTAAGCTTCCGTTAAATTGTTTGTAGAAGTATATCAAGTGTTTTTCTTTAGTACATTGCATTACCAGGTTGACCTACATGTGGGAAATTTCTACATGGTACCAAAGCTAGCTGATTTGTAGAAAATGTTCTACATGGTATCAGAGCTAACTTATTTGTAAAAAAATTCTACAAAATTCTACAAACATTACCTTCCTTAACCAAACCATTATTATTTACCAAAATACATTAATACTTACTCCATAAATAAAGTATCTACCTTCTTTTATTTCTTTGGTTGATCGTGTCACTCGATCAGTGAAAAGGCTAAACAATATTGAGTTAGTAGGGATAGGTTTTTTGGAATTTTTTATTTTCTAAATATTATAAACCCTAAAATAAACATCGTTGACCATGATCGATTTTCATATTGAGACTATCCTTGTTAGAATGCAATGTTGGACAATGTTTGACCATGATTGATTTTGATATCAAGAATATCTTTGTCACAAAACAACATTGGACCAGGAAAATATATGAATGTTTTAGGTTTAATAATGATTTAAGAATATTATAAGGAATGGTAAACCACAGTACAACGTCATATTTTGACAAATATTGTCTCAATATGAAAATAAACCATGGTCAACCATGGTCAAACATTGTTTTGTGACAAACATTAACTTGATATGAAAATCAATCATGGTCAACCATGGTACAACACTGCATTGTGACAAGGATATTCTCAATATGAAAATTGACCATGGTCAACGATGTTTATTTTAGGGTTTATAATATTTATATTAGGGTTTATATACCTTGGGTTTATGATATTTATCCCGTGGTTTAATATTAATCCCTTCCGTTCATAATACCTTGGGGTTATAATATTAATCCCTTTGGTCTATTATTTCCCTTGGCTTTATAATATCAATCCTTTTCATTTATTAATCTAAGGGTCGATATTCTTGGGGTTTAATATTATTCCCTCGGTTCAACTATGGTTGAGCATGGTTCAACGTCATATTGTGACAAATATTGTCTCAGTATGGAAATCAACTATGGACACCCATGTTTATTTAATGATTTATAATATTTATCTTAGTGTTTATATACCTTGAGTTTATATTATTCCCTTGGAGATAGTGTTATTCCATTTGGTTTAATGTTATTCACTTGGGTTTATAATCCCTTGGATTTTTAGTATTAATCTATTGAGTTTATTATTCCCTTGGGTTTATAATATGAATCATGGTTAAGCATGATCAATCATAGTCAACCACGGTCAATCATGGTCGTCCATGGTCAACCATGTTTTATAAAATGAATCATATTCAACCATGGTCAATCATGGTCAACCATGGTCCCATGTCGCATTCTCACAAATATTGCCTCAATACAAAAATGAACCATGGTCCCACGCTGCATTGTGACACAGATTGTTTCAATATGACAATCAACCATGGTTAACCATGGTCAACCATGTTTATTTTAGTGTTTATAATATTATCCTTTTGGGTTTAATATTATTCATGTGGGTTGCATTGCAATCAAGATCATAGTAAACCATGTCACATTGTGACAAAGATTCTCATAATATGAAAAATAAGCATGATCAACCATGGTCGAACGTTGCATTTTGATAAGGATTGTCTCAGTATGAAAATCAACTATCGTCAACCATGTTTATTTTAGTGTTTATAATATTTATCTTAGGATTTATATACCTTGGATTTATAATATTAGTCCCTTGGGTTTAATATTATTTCCTTGGGTTCATAATCCCTTGGGGTTTTAGTATTAATTCCTTATGTTTATTATTGCCTTGGGTTTATAATATCAACCCCTTGGTTTTATAAATATAAGGGTTCAGCCGTGGTCGAGCATGGTCCATCATTGCATTGTGAGATTGTCTCGGTATGAAAATCATCATTGGTCAACCATGTTTATTTACGGGTTTATATACCTTGGGTTTATATTATTCTCTTGGTCTTTTAGTATTAATCCATTGTGTTTATTATTCCCTTAGCTTTATAATATCAATCATGGTAAAAAATGATCAACAATGGTCAACCATGGTCAATCATCATCAACCATGGTGCAACATGGCATTCTGACAAAGATTATCACAATATGAAGATAAACTATGCTCAACCATGGTCCAATGTTATTTTGTGATAAATATTGATGTGAAAATTAATTATAGTCAAATATGGTCCAACGTCCCATTGCGACAAAGATTGCCTCAATATGAAAAATAAAGCATGGTAAACCATGTTTCTTTTAGTGTTTATAATATTATTTCGTTTAGTTTAATATTATTCCCTTAAGTTTATTATTCCTTTCGGTTTATAAAATATATCATGGTCAACCATGGTCCAACATTGCATTGTCACAATATCTTCTCAATATGAAAATAAACTATGGTAAACCATTTTCCAACGTTGCATTGTGACAAATATTCTCTCAATATAAAATTCAATCATGGATCAAGCATGATCAACAATGGTCCAACATTCGTGGACCAATCATGGATCAAACATGGTCAACCATGGTCCAACGCCGTTTTGTTACAAAGATTGTCTTGATATGAAAATCAATCATGGATCAAGCATGGTCGACTATTGTCCAATATTTCATTGTGACAAGGATTGTCTCTATATTAAAATTGTCAACCATGTATAGGGTTTATAATACTCTTTCCCTTCGGTTAAATATTATTTTCTTATGTTCATTATCCCTTGGGGTTTTAGTATTATTGACTTCGGTTTATTATTCCCTTGGGTTTATAATATCAATCCCTTGGATTTATTAATCTAAGGGCTCATATTCCTAGGGTTTAATATTATTCCCTTATTTGAACCATGGTTGAGCATGGTCCTATGTCACACTATGACAAAGATTGTCTCAATATGAAAATTAACCATGGTCAACTATGTTTATTTAAAGGCATATAATATTTATCTTAGCGTTTATATACCTTGGTTTTATATTATTCCCTTAGGTTTTTAGTGTTAATCCATTGGGTTAATTATTGCCTTGAACTTATAATATGGATCATGGTCAACCATGATCAATCATGGTCAGTCATGGTCGACCATGGTCATCCATGGTTAACCATGTTTTATAAAATCAATCATCATCAACCATGGTCAATCATGGTCCCACGTCGCATTGTGACAGAGATTGTCTCAATATGAAAAATAACCATCGTTAACCATGGTCCAACATCGCATTTTCACAATGATATTCTCAATATGAAAAACCACCAATGGTCAACCATATTTATTTTAGTGTTCATAATATTATTCTTATTGTTTTAATATCATTCCCTTTAGTTTATAATCCCTTAGTTTTATTTTTCCTTTGCATTTATAATATCAATCATAGTAAACCATGCTCAACCGTGGTCAACAAAGGTTGAACGTCACGTTGTGACAAAGGTTGTCTCAATATGAATTTTGACAATGGTGAACCATGTTTATCATCCCTTGGGGTTTTAATATTAATTCCTTTGGTTTATTATTCCCTTGGGTTTATAATATAAAGCTCTTGGGTTTATATCTAAGGGTTCGTATTCCTAGGGTTTAATATTATTCCCTTCGTTTAATCGTGGTTGAGCATGGTCCAATGTCGCACTGTGACAAAGAATGTCTAAATATGAAAATAAATCAGCGTCAAACATGATTATTAAAGGGTTTATAATATTTATCTTAGTGTTTATATACCTTGGGTTTATATTATTCCCTTGGTTTTTATGTTATTCCCTTAGGCTTTTAGTGTTAATTCCTTGGGTTTATTATTCCCTTGGGTTTATATTATTCCCTTGGGTTTAATATTATTCCCTTGAGGTTTTAGTGTTAATTTGTTGCACTTCTTATTCCCTTAGCTTTATAATATCGATCATAGTAAACATCAGCCATGGTCAACCATGGTTAATCATTGTGAACCATGGTGCAATGTTGCATTCTGAAAAATATTATCGCAATATGCAAATAAACTATGGTCAACCATGGTACAATGTCATTTTGTGACAAATATTGTCTCAATACAAAAATTAAATATGGTAAATTATGGTCAATCATGTTCGAACATCGCATTGTGACAAGGATTGTCTCAATTTGAAAACTGACCATGGTCAACGATGTTAATAATCCCTTGAGTTTATATTATTCCCTTGAGTTTTATGTTATTCCCTGGGTTTTTAGTGTTAATTCCTTGGGTTTATTGTTCGCTTGGGTTTATGATATTAATCATGGTCAACCATGTTCAACCATGTTTTATAAAATCAATCATGGTCAATCATGGTCAACTATGGTCCAGCGTCGCATTGTGACAAAGATTGTCCCAATATGAAAACCAATCATGGTCAACCATAGTACAACATCGCATTGTGACAAGGATTATCTCAATATGAAAAATCAACCATGGTAAAACATGTTTATAATATTATTCCATTTGGTTTAATGTTATTGCCTTAGGTTTATTACTCCTTTGGGTTTATAATATCTATCGTGGTCAACCATGGTCCAACATTACATTGTGACAAAGATTATCTGAATATGAATATCAACCATGGTAAATCATGTTCCAACGATGCATTGTGACAAATATTCTCTCGATATGAAAACCAATCATGGATCAACCATCATCAACCATGTATCAATGCCCATGGATCAATCATGGATTAACCATGGTCAACCATGGTCCAACGTCATTTTGTGACAAAGATTGTCTCGATATGGAAATCAATCATGGATCAAGAATGGTCAACCTTTTTCCAATGTTGCATTGTGACGATAATTGTCTCAATATGAAAATTGACCATGGTCAAACATGTTTGTTTTAGAGTTTATAATACTTTTTCCCTTGGGTTTAATATTATTCCCTTGTGTTCATAATCCCTTGGGGTTTTACTCGTAATTACTTGGTTTTATTATTCCCTTGGGTTTATAATATCAATCCCTTAGGTTTATTAATCTAAGGGTTCATATTCCTAACATTTAATATTATTCCCTTCATTCGACCATGGTTGAGCATGGTGCAACGTCACATTCAGCAAAGATTGTATCACCACTACATAAAGGAGGGTTTTAAGACAATATCTGAGACAATTTTTGGGTAAATTGTCTTAACTTAAGACCAAAAAAAATTGTGTATTGTCTTAAATATTGTCTTTAAGTGGGTGTCTCAAAAATTATTGTCTTAAAATATTATTGTCTTAGAAAATAGTGTCTTAAAGATTATTGTCTTAAAAAAGATTATCTTAAAGAATATTGTTTTAAATATTATTGTCTTAAAAAATATTGTCTCTATAAAGACAGTATATAACACAACCATTATTGTCTCTTAGGAGACAATTTCATTTTTGTCTCGCTGGAGACAATTGCATTTTGTCTCTTTAAAGACAACACATAGATTAGAGACAATGTGTCTTTAATACTAGCTATTGTCTCTCTAGACAAGATAAAATTTTTATTTAAAGATTACTTTTGTCTCTTTAGAGACAATATAAAACAATGAATCCAAAAATATCTCACCATTGAAATAAATCGATATAAAAAACATTTAATTAAAAATGAACTACAAAATCATTGATTAATTCATGTTAGCGCATAGTGGAATCGAACCACAAGCCTCCTGCTTGTAAAGCAGACACTCTTCCATTGAGCTAGCAAAATTTAAATAATTATGTGAACACTTATGGCAATCCTTAGAATTACATTTATAGTCATTTATTTTAAATTAAAGAAAAAAGATAAAAATTAAAAACTAACAAAAATAAATAGAAATAAAAAATTTCATATTTCAACAAAGTTGAGTGAAAAAAATATAAAAGTGAGTGAGAAATGATAGGCAAGTTGCCTGCTTTTCCTCTTTATAAACTATAGATGGAGATGATAAGGCATTCATAGTGCAATCAACACTTTGCTATGAATTTTTTCTTTTCAAACTTTTAAACAAAGACTTAACTTTTCTTTAAAAAAAAATCAATTAGAAATTAAATATCATTTCCCTTCATATATCTTTAAAAATTCTACAATCCATCAGAAGCACTTACTTTGTCAAGCCAAATTTACAAAAAATCATATACCATTAACCTTAAAATACCTCTTGGATCAGCCTATCAAACACATATATCTCAATAAAATAAATAGATTAGAAAAATTAGTGCCATCACCCATCAAATCTACCAGAAGATTATATGGGAAGAAACTATTCATATCTGGGCTGAGGGGGGTGAATATCAGAGAGATCGACTAAAAGTGGATTAGTTGAATTTTTTACATGCCAATGAATGTCATTGGAATTCTTTGATGAGACATGGACTGCAAGTACCATTGAGGCCTTTGAAGGAGGTCCCTTGAAAGGATTTTTTACATGCCAATGAGTTGATATTCTTTGATGAGACAAGGACTGCAAGTACCATTGAGGCCTTTGAAGGGGGTGCCTTGAAACAATTCTCGACTGCTAGATGCTAGATTCATGTGTGGTTAGTAGCTCAAAGTGTTTGGCAGACGTAAGGTTAGTAAGAAAAAACGTAAGGCTAGTAAGACACTGGGCACCGTTTTGGTTTTCTGGGGAAAAGGTAGATCTTCTTTCAGGACAAAATACTTTTTATCCTTTGAAATGCATTTTGCGGGATAATTGAGTGGATTTTAAATTAATGTAGTTGGATAATTGAATGAACTAGCATCTCAACTAACATGGATCCACTTCAATTTTGAATTTATGTATACATTTTAACTTCGACCTTATGGACGACTGAGTAATATGATCTTCCATGCTAATCTTGTGAAGTGATGTTTTAGAAATTAAATTTGATAGTTTGGTTGTGTAGATCTTCTGCTCAACATTAGCAATCAGAACTCCCTCCACACATAAGTTCAAAAGAAACAGAAAAAAGCTTTAGATTTCTGTTATCATCTTTCCAAGCTAATAATAAGATTAAAGTGTTGTATGATTCATCTCAACTTCATTGTTTTTCCCGTTGAAAACTATTTTATGTAACAAAACTACTGATTGAGAATAAATCTACTCGTGCATGTTATCAACTGCAAACAATAGTAAAATTATGATTCCAGCGCAAATCATAATTGGTTAAGGGTTTTGGCTACCCTAGATGATTGTTTCACTAGTTGTTTTACCATGCCCAAGGATTTTGCTAGGTTTCCCACTCAACAGATAAAGACTGATAAGGTTTTATTTTGCAAAATTCTTAAGGAAGGCTAACTTAAAAGATGCATTTTGTTTGCTAAATAAAGGACAAGACTTGTATTATTTTATACTGTGGTTCACTTTACTCTGATCACAAAAACCATCAATTGAAACCTATATTCAATATTTTGGCTTAAATGTCAGTTTATTTTTAAGGAAATTAACATTATGAAAATTTAAATTTATAATGAAAGAGGTGAAAATACATCTCCGGATCTTACAACCATATCTACCCACCCAAGACCATAGAGCACCTTGTTTCTCTAGAAAATCATGGACAACCATAACGTCTTTTACTGAAATAATCAATTAAAATTTTAAATTACTTGATATTTCTTGTAAAGAGGAATAGTAGACTGATTTACATGCTAGTGTTTTTTATATAGAAGAAGAACTAAAACTTGCTCTCTTCCATATCTACTGCTAGTGTTTTTTATATCGAAGAAGAACTAAAACTTGCTCTCTTCCATATCTACTGCTATAAATAGAAAATTTCAATGACATAGGGAAGTTAAGTTCATCTTTCTATATCAAGAGAAAAACTCAATGATATGGGGACGCTAAATAGTAGTTTCAATATCCACTACTGAAATAAAAAATCTCAAGGACTTAATACGAGAGTTCCTAGAGTGGAGAACATTGGAAATATATTCTGATAGAGCTTGAAATTTGGACATTTCAAATTTAAATAAAAAATTCTTATGTGTTGTTATGTATATATTATGTATCTTTTCCTTCTATTGGGCATCGATATTGGATAGATTATTTTGTCAGATGTCTAAGGGTTCCTGCGTTCACTCTACCGAGTATATTCGAGCCCTCCTTACATCTATAGGAGCCCCCTTCTAAGGACATGTATTTTCCTGTCAAGCACGATGTCTATGAGGATCTCCCAACAGGCAAGGAGATTTTCTTCTGTTCGTCCTCTAATATAGATTGCAGGGCATTTATGTATGAGGTGGTAGGACCCCTCCTCAGGCCTTATAGCAGAAGATATGGCAGAGAGTCTTTCATTGGGTTGTGCGATGATTACATTAATAGTATCATTAATAAGTTTTGCGCAGTGGAGATTGAGGTGATTAGAAAATCAGGGTACCAAGAATTGGGATCTCAAGAACAATGGCCAAACATATGTGGGTTCGTGAAGAACTTGTGTTTATGGAGAGGTGAGGAGACTAATGCAATGAGGGAGGGTGATGATCCTAAAGTCAAGATTGTGGAAAATCTCTTGTGGACTTATGGAGATTTGCCCTACATTTTTGGGTATTATGCTGTTGGTGATAGTATTACGTTCTGTGCCTTGAGAAAATCACATGAGAGGGTCATAAGGATTGATCTTGTGTCAATGAATCTGTCAACTCCTGCTCAAAGGTTGACAACTCTAGTCCCTTGCTGGTGTGTATCCAAGATTTTGCCATTTCTTGTAGACTCTTTTCATGGCCAGAAATCTAATTGTATTTATAGTGACTATCAAAGATGGGATAGAGGAAGTGGGAAGATTATTTAGATAATGCCAACTCATGTTAAAAAATATTTCCTAATAGAAGGAATTAGGCCACTGTCAAGGAAATCTATGATTTTCTAGACAACAAAATTCCCCATGTTGAATACATCCATAAATCTATAGAACAAGGGTTCGCATTGCTGTTCAAGCTGAGGGATTGTGAAACCAAACCTTCAATTGTGGAACAACTTGTGGAAGCTCTGAAATTTGTGACCAAGGCACTAGTGTCTTTGCACACCCTTTCGTTTATACACAGGGATCTTAGGTGGGATAACGTGATGAAGAACATTGAATCAGATGAGTGGTTTATAATAGACTTTGAGGATTCCATTGGTGCACCTCATATTTACCCTCATAAACTTAGAGGCTTGAACCACGCTCCTGAGATTTCTAGGATGTTCATGGGGTTAAAGTGTATGTGTGGAGTATTGGACACTTTATTTGGACAAGTGGGTTGAATGTGTCTGAGCTGTTGAGGAATTTATAGAATATATGCTTAGAACAACGCCCAGATCAAAGTCCTTTTGTTGCAGATTTCTATCATCACCTTCTTCAGTTGCAGTCTTCCCTGCCTAATTACTAAGATTAGACATTGCCAACCATGGTCAATTCCCAGTCCTATGTATCCCATTATTACTATTTATAGGATCCAGAATCACATGATTATTGAATGTTGTATTATTAGAAAATTTTATATATCTAATGAAGAACTTGTTTCATATTGTACACAAGGAAGACACCCCTTCCTAGAATGCCATTAGTTCACAATGGTGATCTCATGTAAACAGACTACAGTATTCAAAACATTAAGCTGCATATCATAGCCTTGACACTCGATTCTAATGGAAATAAGCATGTTTCCATGTTGTTCCCTGATAGGGGGATTTTTTAAAATGGGTGTTCTAATTTGTAGCTTTGATATAGTTCGATTTTTAATTCGATGAACTGCATGATTATTCTGTTAAAATAGAAACAATGTGTTTCACAGTTTGGTGTATGCCACACTAGAGAAATTAAAACAACAACTCTCTCCCTTTTTTTCATTCAAATAAACTATATGTAAAGAAATATTTATTTTTTTAAGGTTTATGGTGAAGGGAAGATGATATTTAATGCTCAACGTATCAAACAGTAATGAATTTTAAAGACCCTGTAGTGAAAGGCAAAGCACAAAAAATAATTGAGCACTCAATTGTCCATAATACCCAAGTGCAATTTACCCATGTAGAAGGCCCCACACAGTTGGACATCACATAATAACTAAAAGAAATAATAACCTGAATGACCTAAATACAAACATCTCATGTAAGCCTAGTGATAGAACAACCCAAAGTGCACCAGGACATTTTCAATTCAATTGGAGATTGATTTCTCCTGTCTCATGAAAGAAAAAACCTTTTGCTGTTGAAACCCATTTCTAACATTCAACACAACTGGAGATGAATAGCTAAAAGGGAGTAGCTCAATGCACCCTATGAAAATTTCACTTTGTTTCCATTTTTCTACATTATGTCATATAGACATGTTATGCTCAATTGAAAAAATGATTCATCACCACCACCACAGCAAAATCTCACTGTTTCAATCTACTCCAAACTTATTTCATCAACTACATAGGTTTACACACACATGCATCTTATGATAGAAGAGGAAAAGGCTCTGCTAGGTACTGGAAACTTTAGATTCAATCACAGAGAGCAAAAGTAGAAGGAAAAACTAAATCCAGAGCTACAACGTCACTATATAAGTGGAGAAAGGGAAAACAAAAGTGATACAATGAATCTGGATCTTCCTCAATGTGAATGAAACTATTAAATTACAAATACAAATGAAACTTTGTAATTACAAATACATAATGTAGGAATACTCTATTTGTCATCCAGAATCCAACTTTAAATCTATCCACTAATTCCTCCAAGAAAGCTTTCCAGCAGCTAATAAAAAATGATTGCAAGAATAAGCTAATTGCCAACAACCATATAGGTAAGGTAGGTCTACCCTTCCCTAAGGGCAGGTGCCAAATAGAATTGCGAGCTTTTGCCGTTAAGTCTAGCAACCTTGTTAGATCCTTTGGGGGCATTGAATAGGCCGAGAGTACCCCAGGTTATGAGGCCACTATAACCTTATCATAAAGGTGCAGACTGAAATAGATACCAAAAGTGATTTAGGAGTGCAGCATACTACATTGATAGACCCTCAGGGCACCAGGTCATTATGAACCTAATTGTAAATAGGCATATTGTTTGGGCATGAGTTGGTAAAGCTCGGGGTTGAACAAATGTAATATTTTGTGCGACTATAACTGATCAAGAACTGTCGCACAAAATATTACATTTGTTGAACCCCGAGCTTTACCAACTCACACCCAAACAATAAATGGATATGGCAAAAAAACTGAAATAACTAACTTGAGGATGTTCTAGTTTCAATTTTTCCTTGAAACAATTTCTTCGACACTATTGGAAAAACAACATATATAGATCAATCAAAATTTCAATATCCAAAAGACTGAAAGAATATTAAGATGAAGTGTGGGTTTACTGAAAAAACCACTCTTTTCCTAAAACCCACTCTTAAGGGTTGTAACAAATCATTCTCAAGCAGCACATAGACAACAAAAAATTCAATCAATCCACAGAGGAACCAATAAATCAAAAAAATAATACACACTTGTAGAGGTCCAACAACTGCAAGACCAAAAGAGTTATTCTAAAACTTCAAGCTGTAAAATATTTGACCATCACACCATATAAGTTGCCCATTGATTTGAAGGCCTTGACATATTGATGTTGCATGTAAAACAGGCAATGGAGGCCTGCACAAAGCATTAACCAAATATCACAAGTTTCTTTAATCAGGTTGACGCTTATCATAGTAAATACAATTCACATCTAACAATAATAAAGCCAATTTTGTCCATTTGTTCTTTACAAAATGAAATGGAATTGACTATCTAATACCCACCCAGAGCCTACTGCTCACTAATCTCTAGGGACAAGTGCATTGCCTAAACCTATCAAATAACCAAGAAGATCTACGACAAGAGGTGGAGTTGCTACTATGGTTACTGCTTTTGATTGAACATTGGCACCTTTGGCAGGTGAGATATTTATTTCTATCTAAGTGGCTGATAATTCTTCATATGGAAGGTAACAATTTCCTTGCAATTTTGGAGGTAACAAGATACATTGGAAGGTAACAAGGTACAAGGTACATATGGAAATACATATGGGAGGTAACCTGTACAAGGATAAAAAGTTCTTAGAAGAATATATATGTGCTCTGACTTCTCAACAACATCAAGGAAAGATGTACTTTCAAAAATAAATTCTTTAATGATCTATATATATATTACTTACCACATCAGATAGAAGTGTTGAGCAGGACAACTACCAAAAAAACATATTATTTTTAGACATATTGGAAGAAAACTCCTTGAACTAAGCATAAAATATAATACCTATACTAGAAAAAACCTATACAAAAGCAAATGTCTCAAACATTGACAGACGAAATTACGCCTTTTCATTGAAATAACTTACCACTTCTCTGCTATCCATTTTAGAATACAAACTAAATCCCAAAACTTAAAAGACTAGCCATTCTTGAACTTCTTTCCTTCTCATTCTCCAACTCAAAATGGTGAGACCCATGCTTTTGATAATAGGGCATAATAGAAATGGCAACCAACAATCCAGATGATGCCATCAACTGCAAATTTTTCTATGCTAAGTATTCATTGTATCTTTTCTGGAAGATATAGTGCTTGTACCATGCATAAGCATGATACAAATGACTTTCTAATATCTAAAATATCTTTCTTAACTTTGAATAGCAGATTTTCATCATTTGAGTTTTAGGAATCTTCTTGACCATACACAAGGTCATGAATATCTTCTATGAAGTGAAAAGCTTCCTACATATCATATGCCATGTGTCATAAGAAATAGTACAAGGCAAAAATATATTAAAAATAAAAATAATTTAGCTCACAGATTCTACAGTAGGTTCATGAAATTTCATTCAACCCAAAGCTTCCTCTGCAATAGGGTATTCTCCAATAATTAATTCCTACAAGATCAAACTATATCAACTTTCCCATCTAGACAAATATAATCCTATATCTAATTCAATGGATAACATTTTACATTTCTAGCCCCCATTCAATAATGATACCTTCTTAAAGGTCTGCCAAAAATCTACTCAACATGACATTATAACTATTTACATCATGGGCAATATGGGTAAACTCCCAACCAAAGATAAATAGTTTCTAGAATATGATTTTGCTACACATTTCCCTCATCCCATTTCACAATGGAAGCCAACAATCCAGATGATGCCATCAGCTGCAAATCCTTCTATGCTAAGTATTTATTGTAGCTTTTCTAGAGGATATAGAGCTTGTACCATGCATAAGCATGGTACAAATGACTCTCTAATATCCAAAATATCTTTGTTAACTTTGAATAGCAGATTCTCAGCATTTGAGGTTTAGGAATCGTTTTGACCATACACAAGGCCATGAATATCTTCTATAGAGTGAAAAGCTTCCTACATATCATATGCCATCTATCATAAGAAATAGCATAAGGAAAAAATATATTAAAAATGAAACATTTAGCTCACGGATTCTACAGTAGGTTCATGAAATTTCATTCAACCCAAAGCTTCCTCTGTAATAAGGTATTCTCCAATAATTAATTCCTGCAAGCTCAAACTATATCAACCTTCCCATCTAGACAGATATAATCCTATATCTAATTCAATGGATAACATTTTAGATTTCTAGCCCCCTTTCGATAAGGATACCTTCTTAAAGGTTTGCGAAAAATCTACTTAACATGACATTATGACTATTTACATCATGGGAAATATGGATAAGCTCCCAACCAAAGATAAATGTGTTGTGCCTTTTTCCCAGAAGAATTTATTAGCATACCCTTTGTAGTTGAGAGAAGATCCTTTGGATAGTTGGATAGAATCTTTAGCTCTTGCAAGGGCATCCAAAAATCACCCTTGGACAATTGACTGCTAGCATCTTTACAACAATTTTTGCTCACTAACTTGATATTTGTCTCAGGGAAGTTTTCCTTGAGGGTCTTTTGTGCAACACTTTGCCTTAAGGTAAAAGTGTGTATACATTGTTGTATGTAATCTTGATCTTCCGTATTATCAATACAAGAAGATACAGATCCACCTGTTGAATATGCAATAAATGAGAAATTAGATAGTTCAAACTATTCACATTTTGTGTTTTCATCCAAGTTGGCTGATGTTGCATGTTCTTCATCAAAATTTGTCCACATTTTTCCATAATATTGTATTTTCTTTTTCTATAGTACAACCTTCATCCACACTACCCCCTGAGTGAGATTTCTCCTCATTCATTTCTTCAATCTTATCCTCATTATACATCATACTGGGCAATCATCATTCTAGTACAGAACAACCTATGGATATTATTGGTGAATAATTATAGTTCATGGGTTCTCATGTAACAATTCCCAATACCAATGGAATAACATATAATTTGAATCACTCAAGTAATGGATCTCAATCTAACAACATTATAATATAATTACTTTCTACCATAAATACACATGAATAATGCTCTGCCTTGTAGATTTCAGCACCCATGTATTCGATGGATTTATGGGAATGAAGGGAAATTGGAAAGCCAATGATCTCCTACAGTTATGTATGGCCTTGTCTAGTACCTATGGCCTCTTAGACAACCAAGATTGAGCTCAAATGCACCCCAAAAAATGAAAATAATGCTCAGGGGAGAGGGAAATGACTCCAATAAGTATAAATCCACCCATGAATGCTTAAGAACACTCCAGGTAAGGACAGGGAAATTCTTAACAGTCGTACAAAAACCAAATTAGCAACTCCTCGAGGAAATGCAAAAGCTCCAGAACCATGGTAGTTGATCTCTAACTCAGCAAGAAAGTGGATTATGAGTAACTCAGAGCTGATGCATTTCATAGAGCATTAATCAATAAAGAGTTTTTGAATGATGCTAATAGAAATTCAATGGAGAATTATTTATTTCAGCCATGAGCACAAAGATAGGGAGCACATATACTATAACTAAGGACTAAGAATGATGATAACTCATACACCATAATTTTATTATATCTTAGAAACATATATTAGATGAGAGCCTAGCACATTGCATTCATTGTCAAAAGAGAGATGTCCATGTGCAAATTAACCCTCGCTCCATGTGAGACTATTGCAGCATAGCTGCTACGGGAAAATGAAGGAATTGGTCATGGCAGTTAAACACTCAATTGAGCTAGTTTCAGTGTTGTCCAATTAGAGCTATTGCATCTTGTTACAGGCAAAGATTGCAGGACATTTCAACATTACAAAGGCAACAATCCAAGAACAACCACTCTTTGTTTAGTTAAGTCAAAGCTAATGGAGAATGATATCCATGCGTTTTAGCCTATATTCAACCTCTTTTGGGTAGCAACCAAGAAATTAAAAAAGTTTGAAGTTTGTAATCCAATGGGAGAAGAAAAACCAAGGATAAAAAGAAGTCTACAACACTTGAAGAAACCAAAGTCTGTGACTAAGTCGAATCTCAATCTAAAGTTATCTATTTGTAGCAGGATATGAATATCTATGGTAATGAGTCAAGGGTTTGCTGTAGTAGTCGTAGATCAGTAATAGAAGGCAAAGAGTCTGTAATTGGAAGCCAAAGTATTATGATAAGAGACTAAACCTGCAATAAGGACAGAAATTTGGACACTGCTTCTGACGTTGACTGGGCAGATATTCAACTATTGACCTTCAATTAAAGAGGATGGCTGACTTGGAGGGATTCTTTGGTCTTGTGTTGGATATCTCATTTTGAATAAATTCAATAATAGGACGATTGCTAGGTTTCCCCAGTTGAGGGGTTTTTCCCTGGCTTGAAAAATCTTGATGTTTGTAATCCAACAAGAGAAGAAAAACCGAGGATAAAAAGAATTCTACAACACTTGAAGAAACCAAAGTCTATGACTAAGCTGAATCTCAATCTAAAACTATCTATCTACAGCAGGAGCTGAAGATCTGTGGTAAAGAGTCAAGGGTTTGTTGTAATACCCAAAGGTTAGTAATAGAAGGCAAAGAGTCTATAATTGGAAGTCAACATATTATAATAAGAGACTAAACCTGCGATAAGGACATAAATTTGGAAGCTGCTTCTGAGTTTGACTAGGTAGAGATTCAACTATTGACCCTGACTTAAAGAGGAGGGCTGACTTGGAGGGAGCCTTTGGTCTTGTGTTGGATATCGCATTTTGAATAAATTCAATAAGAGGAGGATTGTTGTGTTTTCCCCTATTGAGAGGTTTTGCCCTGGTTTGAAAGCCTAAATCTCTGTGTCTCATACTTCTTTGTGTTCTTGGAAGAATAGTTTGTGTAATTACTTGATGAAAAAGAAATATTAACTAACAAAGAAAAGAACATTAATTTTCACAAGTAATTAACAAGTAAGGAAATCTACTTTACCTTTGATTTTCTAACATAGGGTGTCGTCTGTTTTGCTAGGGTGCTAAAATTGTCTTGTAGAGAATTTTTTGTATCTATTGCCTAAAGAAGCAATAGAAATTTTAATAAAGAATGTGCCCCTCTTTGATTTATAATGTATTAACTTGAAAGGTGAAACTGCTACCTAACAAGGAGAAAATGCACACTTCTGAAATGGATAGATTAGGAATTATTTTGTCAGGAAGCTCAATATACTTGGCTCAACATGCCTGCATGATGTTTGAACTTTTATGAAACACTTGACAGTAATAGCTCAAATCACTTTAATCATATTCCAGAATAGCTCAAGTCACTGCAACTCACCTGCTCTTTGATCTGCCTTGATATCAAGACCAAGCCAAACAGTTCCTGCAAAAGAAGGAACTATAACTTTGGAAGATAGTGAATATGTATATAGTTCATGAAAAAATATATATACATAAGGGAATTCTATGTCCATAGGCTTGGGTCAAAAGCTGCAAAATCCTTTGACACTGACAAGATCCATGTATTTCTTCTCAAAAATATACATCCAAAATGTCAAAGTAGAGTTTGTCATGATGATTTCATGATTTACCAAGGCATAAAAGATGTATATAATGTGAGCTCCGTGTCACTTGAAAACTGAGGCATGCCACCTCATTCAATAAAATTTACTATTAACAAAACAAGAAACCTATGCCATGTTTTAAGTATTCAATTGTAGTCTGCAGATAATCAATTTCAACAGCTTCTCCAACTGGCTGTTAATTGGATAGATCAGAAATAGTAGGGACATCCAAAAATTAAACATCTAAGTCAAAAACTATGGTAGATATGTTTGTGAGGAGCACCTTTCAAAACTGATTTTAGCCGATCTTGGAGACTATGAATTAGATGAACACTTAAGCAACTAAGATTTTTTCCTAATTTATTTCAATCAACATAATGTCAATCTAATCATATGTGAAAGAAAATACATCATCTTCCAGTAGTGTCTAGTAAGTAAATCATGCCAAGATCATGCAAACAAAGTGTTGGCTTCAGACACACAATGGATCCTTAAGAAGAGTAAAGCATAGATAAGAATGAAAAGTTCTACAATGAAGCAAAGATATTTAGAATTCATAGAGGATGTTGAAGGTTGGTAGATGCAATTCATGAATTATTGATGGCCAACTTGCTACTGTATAAAAATGATGCCATCATATTGAATGAATGCATGCCGCCTACTTTAGTGTCATGTAGAGTGAGGTTACTATGAAACTTGCCTAATATCCAGTGAAAAATAAAAATTTATAAAGCTATTACAATACAATCTATGAAAAGAAAAGGCAGCTTATATATGGAACAAAGTTATTGCTAAAAAAAACTAATGAGAAGCAAAACTGCATAAAAAAATAGCCTTGTATTCATATACCTCTAAGAGCAGGAGAAGCCCCAGCACAAAGTTGATAAAATATATGATAAGATCATTCGCCTTGTAACCATTGCACTACTTTTTAATACACAATACAAATAGGTAGTTTATCGAATTGTAGCTTCTATAACATACAATATCAAATCAAATAAATTCAACCAAACTGAAATAATATGATCATGTGCTCCTCACCTTCTTGAGAAAACATATAGAGTAGAAAAAAGGATTATTTTAAATCACAGTTCACACATTAGGGTATAATCCCATTAAATGACCTCTCTTCATTATCCCAGTATCTTAAACAAACCTATTTCAAATGAAATAGTGCAAAAAGGAATGGTGAAGTTAGTTACAGAGATGTAAAATAGTCAAAAATAAAAAAGAAGCTAAACTTATCTCACATGTTTGATTAGGTGCACCACAAATTTTGCCAGTACTGTCAAAATGCATGTCAATCAACTTTCCCTCCATATAATTTTACACAATATCCTTAAAATTTTTCAATTCCTTATCTAGGATTTACATGTCTAGAAACACAATGACTTCACTACAAACATTTTTGTCTATCCAGAATCACAAATATTCAGTCAGACACGATTGCAATGGAAAACTCACAAGTATTGCAATTTTATCTCCCATGTACTGAAATTGTTTAAATATGAGAATTAAAAAGATTACAACTTACAAATCTACTAGAGTTGTCATTTTTTAGTGTCTTTGCATTACAAAATGACTCCATAATAAGATTTGTCTGCAATATTTTATCACCTACTCTAGTCACCTCCTTGTGCTGCCAAGTATTGCATTGTAATATTTGCAGTTCTTGTTTTGCCTGCACCACTTTCACCATTGAAATACAATTTGAATCAATAAAAAAAACCTATTTATCCTCTAGCACAACCTTATAAAACATCAAACAGAAAAATTAAAATCTCGTCATACAGATGAAAAAGGAAGTAATCAAACTACCATGAAAAATATTTCAATCTACTTCACAGGATTACTTATCTGGAAACTCCTGGAAAATGTTGTTAGAGGTAATAGATCAATAGATTTGATTTATGTCTAGTTTGGACAAAAGTGACCAGTGAGACTTAGAGATACAACCCACCCAAACATTTCTAAAAGCACAGTAAACCACAACCCCCTATCATTTTAATTCTAGTATAAGCTAAGATAATTGTATTGATGTCTGACAACTGACAACAAAAGTAGGTTAATGGGACTGAAGAGTACAAAACAATATGAAAAGAATGTGGGAGTGGCAGCACAACACCTAGAAGATGCTAAAAATAATACAAGGAAAGAAACATATATATATATATATATATATATAATATATATAATATATTATATATATATTAATAGAGATAACTTGCTTAGGACTGTGAGAAAAGTACAGTGATATAAACACTAGTGAGTTTGTCGAAGGTGGGAAACACAACAGAAGAACTTGTAAAGAGAGAGAGAGAGAGAGAGAGAGAGAGAGAGAGAGAGAGAGAGAGCTAAGGGAGATAGGAAAATGGGGCCAATTATCTCAAGGTCTCCTAAGTCCAATAGCCAAGGGTGACGTGTGAAAACAGGGCACTGGTTCCCTATCAGAGTCTTTTGCAACCATTGACGAGCCTCGCTTCCTACTTATAACACCCGAGGTTGAAGGAAGTGTTGATTTCTCTAGTATCATATAAGACTAGAGAAATTTTCAAACAGATAATTGCTTCCAATGATACAATTTGGAAATCATTAAGCTCCATAGAATAGTAAAAATCAAAGTAAGACAATGAATAAGAGACACCAAAAATTACCATGGGAAAACCCCACTCCAAGGGGAAAAACCCAACAACCTTTCCTTATGAAAGAATGTCCAATCAAATCCAATTTATACATCAAAAATAGCATATCGTTGATAAGATTACATAGACAAATACCGACCAGCAAGATAACCTCCCACAACTGTCAAGCCAACCCTCCAATATCAAATACAAAGATCCCTACAATTTTGTTTGCCATAGGTCTCCAAGAGGGTCAAACTTCAACCTTTTCCTCAGCCTCAAAGCTTGCACTATTCAAAGAGATAAGCTCTGCGTGTTTCACAGAGATAGTGTGCCTCAGATCCGCACTGTTCCCTCAAGAGTATGCCTCAGAAAATGTGAGTTATCTACCTCAGATCATCGAGCTATCTTGCCTTAGGTCAGCGATCTATATTGCCTCAGATAAGAGATCCGAATTGCCTTGGAGGAGAGGAATAGGCTCAATATATAGTAATTTGTCCATGCCAGGAGACTAAACAGTTCCAACAACAGGGGCTGGAGCATTAGGTGCAACCAACTGAGCTATTTGATAAGGTGTTGTACCATAGGGCATATTAGGTGGACCACTAATGACCCCCATAACTCGTTCTTGCTGGCCTAGGGCTTGCTGCTCCATTTTCTCATGTGAGATCTCCACAAAGCCCTTGTTCACTACCACTTTCTCCTCTCAATTCCTACTCGTCTTTCTTTGAAATCCAAAAAAGCCAAACAACCCACATTAACAATCCAAGAGAAACATGCATTACATGTACAACATAAACTGGTCCATTCTAAGACCCCTATATTTCAACATCGAGAGACCACATTATTGTTAATTGAAATTCCTAGACAAGGCAATTACTTTGCAATATTAATTTTGTGTCGTAATGGACTTTTATTATTTGGTATATATGTTTTTAATATGATTTCTTCTTTCCTTCTAAGAGGTGGTGATGGAATTTCTCACGGTGTATAAGAGTTCTTTAAGAGAATTCTTTGAGTGACTCTCAGCTTCCATCACAAATGTAAACATGCCAATTTTTTCCCATTTCTCATCGGAATGATGCTATTTTTTTTGTGCCTGTGGTTTTTTTCCCCCTAATAGGATACTAGTATTGTTTATAATAATAAAAAATATGAAGATAAAAATTGTACACTACAAATTACAATGAGAGTGTAATTCATTTTACATAGCATTCTCTGATTGGACAGGGTTTCTGGATTATAGTTCGAAGTCTAAAGATTCACTTGTGGATTTAGTAAACACATAATAATTTCAAAATATCTGAGAATGTGGCTATCAATCCTAAGTCAAAGGTGAGCTTAATTGGTCCATATAATTATGCTTGTATATGTGTTGTTCGATTTTGTTTATGTGTTTCCAATGCCACTTTAGGACCAAATAGACATTTGATTTAATATTCACAAATTGTCAATTAGATTTTAAATTCATAGTTGCCTATTGCTTATTCATATTCTAAATTTTCCCTTGCAAAGTTTACCTTTCTGATCTCAAAATATTTGACTTACTACAAATTCCTATGGCAGGAAATGTTGTGTACCTAAAAAAGACTTCAAATTCTAGGATCGACAACCCTGAATTTCTTGTAAGATGCTTAACACTTAAATACATCACTGAAATTCTTTAACCATTAGAACCAAGCACTTATTTATTGAAAGGTCAATACATCTTTCTTAATTATTGAAATACTAATGAACAATGGCATATCAACCGCTCATTTTTAACATTCACGCAAACAATGCACCTTATAATCCAACACTTACCTAATGGAGTCGGTAGAGGAATATCGCACAATAAACACACATAGAGTAGCAGCAGCTCCAACTGGTCCAACTCCCACTTAAATCCACTTGTTTCTGAAATAATCCAAATCCAACATTAAGAAATAAAAACATGAAAATCCATCAGCCCAAGCAACCATATTCTTTCAATGCTACGAAACGCAGAACCCTGAGTCCTCTAATTCCTTCAAATACAAAAGAATGTGATAAATTGTGCTTCGTAAATCACTCTTGGTTCAGTTTTCCTTACTCCAAGCATAAGAAAACAATGACCTTTGCATCAATATCTAGCAGAACTCATGAATTTAAAATCAAATACATCGTTGCGGTTCTATCCTTAGAACGCATTTCTCAAAATTCAATTTCCTGATGATTTACTAGCTCGGACCACGAACCCAGAATGTTTCAAATTCATATTTCAGAAATCTAAAGATCCCCCTCGATAACTTATTATTGTCCCATACCCATCTAAAAATTTTCCAACCATGGATTATTAAAACCCTCACATTTTGCAGAATTAGTCTTACTAGCATAATAAAATCTTGTGCAAATAATTTCAGTGCAGTAGAATATCCATAGCTTCATATTAGTATTTCTGATATCTTCATTGTTTTAAAAAACCCCCTGGTAATTACTTCTTACTTTTGAATACCAACTTAATTCTACCAAACCGTAACCTCTAAAAACCCTCACATTTTGTAGAACAATTTTAACTAACCCCATAAAACCTAAAGTAGAATGTCTAGCCATTGCATAATATTTAAATTTCCAAAATTTTCATTACCTGCATACTCCTCCTAGTTACTCCTTACGCTCCAACCCTGACTTATAAAAACCGTTGCAACATTGACTTTGTTTAATTAACACCACAACACCTCCCATAAAGAAACTTAATTAAGTAAACTATCCAGAGCTTCATTAAATACAAATTCCCTGTTATCTTAATAGAGGGGAGCGAACAACGAATGGACCTTTCAAAGAAAACCCTGGTACCTCTAACCCTACAACTTTCCACACTTTCCACAAATGGGCAAAACTTTCTTTTCCACAAACCCTATATCCAAATATTACCATTTTCTTTAATATTTGAGGCACCCAAAACCCAAAAGATTTTCCCTCAACGACAGGAACAAAAAACTAAAACCCCATCAAAATTACTCTGCTTTCACTCTGAAACTTAGTAAACTCTGAGCATTGTATACAAAAAGAACCAACATAATATTTTCCATGTATACAGTAGATCAAAAAACCATTACTTTGCAAACTCGAAACCCCTTAGGGTTTCAAAATGCTACAAAAACATTGGAAAGAATATTACCTTACCACTATTAACAATTTTCAAATCTCCGGAATATATGAGATGGCTGAGAGTGTAACCTTAACGTCCCTTTTTCCGGTGAGGCTGTTGAAATAGAGAAAACTCCCCCAGCGTCTATCGCACATAAAGCAAAGAATGAAGAAGAAATAGAATTGCCACCCTCGTCAATGAATGATATGATAAATCCGAAGCACAAATGCAAAGAGGGTCTTGCTTCACCCTCATAATTTTGACTCGTCTCCCAGGCAGCTACATGTCTATCAAAAATACCATTGAGAGTATGGAAAATGTGTCCACAAAAGAATGGCTGAATTTGGGGCGCGGAAATATGCCCACTATCTGTAGGAATTTACAGGGTAAGTTCCTCAGACAGAACACCAAAAGGACACCGCTCACAAACAGATCACAGATCAATACACCAGTATTTTGACATGGTTAAAACCCTCAGAGAGGGAAACAGTCCACGGCCTACGACAACGAGGCTACTACAGGCAATTTATTAATAAAAGAATGAAAATTTACATAAGCTTCTCTCATGCACGGTTAACCTACAAATGACCCTCCATGCGCTTTAAATAGAATTCATGGACCAATCGGGTGTCAAGCCACGGATCAAGTGTCGGTAATACCGAGGAGAGAATAAACCGTCAGATCACTACATATCGTGACCGTCGGATTGTAAGTTACAAAATGTACAACGGTAAAGAAACACACTTTACCTAACTCTATACCTAACTCTATACTAGGCCAAGTTGAACTTAACTATTTCCTATGTGTCGGAATATCCTAACATCCCCCCTTAAGAACAACTTGGGATAGGATTGAAGGATTTACAAATATGACACAATAGGAGAAGGAAGGAGGCACTAGAGCCTATCCCCCCTTAGTGACAACTTCCTGAACTCCAAGCATATATCGAAGTTTAGTGAACTTCGCCTCTCTGAGAGCCTTTGTGAAGATGTATGCAACCTGATCATCTGTTGAACAATATTGCACTTCAAGAACATGGTCATGAATGAGCTTTCTGATGAAGTGCATGTGTAGTTCAATGTGTTTGCTGCGCTGATGCTGAACTGGATCTTTGCAAAGCTGAATGGCACTTTGATTATCACACCAAAGTGTAGTCGGATGCTGCTGCTCAAAGCCAAATTCTGATAGGATCTGAAGAAGCCACAAGGCTTCCTTACTAGCTTCCACGGCACCACGATACTCTGCTTCTGCTGACGAAAGAGAAATGGCAGCATGTTTCTTACAAGCCCATGTAATAGGTCCTGAACCAAGAGTGAAGACATAACCGGCAGTAAACTTCCGATCATCAGGGTCACCAGCCCAATCAGAATCAGTGAAACCAACTAATAGAGGAGCTGCTTTGGCACTGTAATGAATCCCAAACTGTATTGTACCTCGAACATAACGAAGTATTCTTTTAGCTGCTTTCCAATGACTTTCACGGGGGTTCTGCATAAAATGAGCAACAAGGCCAACAGCAAAGGAAAGGTCAGGACGAATATGGGTTAAATACAAGAGTTTTCCTACAAGTTGACGGTATAAGGTAGCATCAACTTCAGGAGAAGTACAAGAGATTGAAAGTTTGAATCCAGACTGAAAGGGAGAAGGGGTTGGCTTACATTCTTCCATGTGAAAATGACGAAGAATATCACAAGCATACTTGGACTGGGAAAGGGAAATACCCTCCTTGGATTGCAAGACTTGAAGACCGAGAAAATAGTGTAAGTGTCCTAAGTCTGTCATTTCAAATTTCTTTTTAAGGCTGGACTTCGCATGGTTTATAAGGTTGGGATCACTACCAGTAAGAATAAGATCATCAACATAAAGAACAAGGATGATAAGAGAGTTGCCCACTTTCTTGGTGTAGACAGTATTGTCAGAATAACACCTGGAAAAGCCAGATTCTAAAAGAAAGCTATCCATTTTGGCATACCAAGCCCGAGGAGCTTGCTTGAGACCATAAAGAGATTTCTTAAGTCGACATAAAAGGCTGGAGTCTGTTTGGATGAAGCCAATGGGTTGTTCCATATAGATTTCTTCATGCAAGTCCCCATGCAAGAAGGCAAATTTAACATCCATCTGATGGACTTCCCATTTTAAAGAGGCAGCAAGGGAAAGAACAAGGCGGATAGAGTTTATTTTGGCAACAGGGGAGAAGGTTTCAGTGTAGTCAATGCCTTCAACCTGTGAAAAGCCCTTAGCAACAAGACGAGCTTTATGTTTATCAACTTTCCCATCTGGTCCACACTTAGTTCTGTAAACCCATTTACATCTAACAAGTTTGCGTCCCTTCGGTAGAGGAACAAGATCCCATGTATCATTTGCAACAATGAATGATATTCTTCATTCATAGCTGCTTCCCAATGTGGATGGCCTGAAGCTTCTACAAAAGTGTCAGGATCATGATTTACTGGAGCTTGAGCCAGTAAAGAAGAGCCTCTTTCAAACTGAGAACGTGTACGTCGCTGATCTGTAGGATCACCGGCAAGATCACCTGCTGCATCCCGAGTAGCACGGACCCATCTTGGAAGTTGAGGATCCTGAGAAGGTGGGGAGGATTGTCATCCTCACTTTCATCATCTGAAGAAGAAATGCTTTCAAAAGTAGAAGAGATAGGAAGAGGTGGCACATCCGCCGGACTAGGCTCGCAGGCTGATTTATTTTCATCAAATTTTACATCTCTTCTAATGATAACATATTTGGACTTAAATGGAATAAGTCTATAACCTTTTACATCTTCAGAATATCCAACAAAAGTACATTTCTCACTCTTAGGTTCTAAAGCTTTATGCTTTTGATCTGGAATATGGGCCCATGCTTCACTTCCAAAAAAACGAAAGTGACTTACATCTGGTTTAATGGAACTCCAAGCTTCTTCTGGAGTGATGTTCTTTAAAGCTTTAGTAGGAGTGCGATTTAGTATGTAATTTGCAAAGTTAATTGCTTCGGCCCAAAAACTAAGACTGAGTCCTTTAGATTGCAGCATACAGTTAGCCATTTCCTTTAAGGTGCGATTTTTCCTTTCAGCTACACCATTTTGTTGTGGAGTGTATGGAACAGTGTGTTGCATTTGAATTCCATTTTCGGTGCAAAAGTTGATGAAGGTGTTTTTAACATATCTCCACCATTATCAGTTCTTAGCTTAAGAATTTGATGTCCAGATTGTTTTTCAACAAAGGCTTTGAAGGCCAAAAATGTGTTAAATACTTCGCTCTTGAGTTTTAAGAGTATACCCAAGTGCGTCTGGAGAAATCATCAATGAAAGTTAAGAAATACTTGCAGCCAGAGAATGAAGCAACAGGAAGTGGACCACACAAATCACTGTGAACAAGCTGTAACAGGAGCTGAGGCGTGCCAAGAGGCACGTTTTTCAAAACTGTCCCGATGATATTTTCCGAGTACACATCCAGAACAAACACCATCTCTGCAAGATACCATAGGAAGACCTGTCACCATATTTTCTTTACATAGATGCTGAAGAGAGCGATAGTTTAAGTGACCAAATCGCTCATGCCAAAGTTTGCTCACTTAATCATTATGAGCAACAAATACTGAGGGAAGATTTGATGACCCAAAGTTGTGAAACTTATACAACCTTGTGGAATCATCAGCAATACCAGTAGCTAAAATCTGTCTAGGATCTTTAGATCCTTCATTACAACATCATGAGGTGAAAATTCAACAATTTTACCTTCACCTGAATGAGTTATCTGATAAACAGATAGAAGGTTGGAGGATAAGGTTGGAACACATAATACATCATTAAATTGACCATTGTCTATATGAACAGTTCCAGTCCCTACAACACTAAGAGATCTATATCACCAACATATATATTTTTGGTGTTACAATCATGTAAAGAAGAAAACATGGCTTTATTTTTGGCCATGTGATAAGAAGCTCCAGAATCAATGAGCCACCCATGAGAATGAGAAGAAGAAGAGACATTTAATGCATAACCAGACCGAGATGATTGAAAACCACATGCAGAAAGTGCCATTCCTGAAGATGAATTTGAAGAGTGCTCCAAATGGATGTTATGCTTCTTCATTGCGACTTCCAAGTTCCATCTTCTTAAAGCATTTAGATTCTAAGTGGCCATCTCGATTACAAAAATTACAATGTCTATCAGTCTTCTTCCATTTGTTTTTATTGGCCTTATCATTCTGCTGAAATGATCTTTCATTTTGAGACTGAAATTGCTTAGGACCCTTGTTTGGTTTAGGACCATTCTTTTTAGGATAAGACTTCTTAGGATTCTTTAAATTTGGTTGCTCCTGGGCAACTAACGCTTTCTTAGAAGAGTTTCCAAGATTAAGAAGACCAAGGTGTAAGAGGTTTTCTTGCTCTCTTATTAAAGAATCAAAAAGAATCAAAGGAAGGGGCCTTGTAGTCATGTCCTTGACAAATGAAAGCTTCCCTTGTAGAATGGAAGGTGGAAAAAAATACAGAGTAGGCTGGTCCCAACTTAGTAAGGATGGAATAAATAAGGTTACTATCTTCTTTCTTAACCTTAACACCTTCCAAGAGATATCTAAGGGTCTTGAATTTGGACAAGAAATCTTCAATGCAGGAAAAATTATTAGGATCCAATGTAAGCAACTCATTTTCAAGTTGATGGGCTCTAATTTCATTTTTAATCCCAAAAACTTTAGTGATTTGTTCCAATGCTTCATGAGGAGTATCAAGTTCTGCAATATGGAATCTAAGATCAGGAAGAAATAAACATCCCTATCAAACCACGTGCTTGATCTTATCTATTTTCCCATTTTGCAACCTTGTCTTCATCTTTTGGTTTCTTCTCTTGGCCCGTGGCTATTCTGTAGAGACCTT
>APFE030502579.1:135917-150359 GCA_000404065.3 Pinus taeda | reverse complement strand
TGCGCTTTTAATAGAATCATGGAACCAATCGGGTGTCAAGCCACGGATCAAGTGTCGGTAATACCGAGGAGAGAATGAACCGTCGGATCACTACATATCGTGACCGTCGGATTTGTAAGTTACAAAATGTACAACGGTAAAGAAACACACTTTACCTAACTCTATACCTAACTCTATACTAGACCAAGTTGAACTTAACTATTTCCTATGTGTCGGAATATCCTAACACTATCTATAGATCACTTTCTAACAAAAGGACAATTGACTTGGGCTTTAAAGCACTAGTTGATGTTAACCCTACATAGACCTTTATGGTATATAGTTAAATTCATGGAAATAGCATAAATCTATCATATACTATAAAAGGGAAAATTGTAAAAGTAAATTTATGTTAATTTATTTATTTCAAAGTCTTTTATTTTTTGAATTATGAATTTGTTTTCCTTTACAATTTTTTATACCAATTACCGCAACATTTTTAAGAAAATTATAGATTTTCAAATTGAATCATTTATTAACCACCCTAAATGAAAAAGAGGTTGGTAAAGCTCTATAACCTATCAAATTTGTCCATAACCTTATCATGTTTGTCCATAATCATAAAGTTAGAATAATTTCTTGGTCATACGTCAAGGCCACTAAGCCCCACAAACATGACACAAACCACATGGCACATAATCATAGAAGCCATAATGATTTGACATTAATGCACACAAAGCAAAAACAATGCATAACAATGATTATAAAGTCAATCATCGCTTGGATAAGGTTAGCATTCAACAAGGGTTTGTCATGGTATGGTCCCAAACCATCGTTAGTAAGTTTAAGATCAAAATTGCAAGCTGCAACTATAATTAACTTGTTAAGCTTGATTTTTTGGTTTTATATTAAAACTATAGTTAGGGTTAGTGTTAAGAATTTGTCATTTTAGAGTTTTAATGGATTTTTAAGTTAATTGTTTAAATGTTTTTGTGTTTTTTTTAATGTTTATTTTCTAATTTTATTATTTTATGTTAGGATATTAATTTACTTGTTAATTGATTGATTCAGATGATTAATTTTTATAAATATTATTACACCAAGAGGTATTATATAGTTTAATATGGTAGCAATGTTGTAAAATGTAATGCTATGTTATGTTGGCTCATCAACATAACATTACATTAAAGAAAAATAAAATTAAATGTTTAGGTTGGTCATTTTATGGGTTTTCTCATGTTGTTTTACAAACCCATGGTATTGCATGGTCCATCGTATTTGCCTATGGTATTTGTTATGATGAAGCATATTTAAAGGCTTGACGAAATACATTGTGGAATGCAAGAGTACTAGCTTAGATCCATATTAACTTCGAACTTATTCTCTCTCATTGCTTGGTAGATCTGGATTTAAAATGGATCTGGGATGGGTAGTATACATATAAGGTATGTGTATTCTAGCTACATACCCACATCTTGCATGATACATTAGTATTCTATGATTGGTCTTCAGATCGATTAATAGTTAAGCTTGGATTAGCCTTAAACTTGATTGATTGTTAAGTTTGATTAGTGGTTAAGTAAATGATTAACCATTAATCCTTATTAATAAATAATTCATGATTTATAATTATTATGATTGATTTAATACTATATTATTTATGATTCTCACAAAACCATTTGATTTGATTGACCCTTAAGTAAATATTATTATTTTATTAATATTATCATGGAAATTATTTTATTATTTTATCATGCTTTATGACTTGACAAGTTTGACTTCTTCAAATTAATTTATGGATAGAGGAATATATTGGGGGATGATAGGAGCAATCAACAGAATGAGAGGGTTGGTAACATTAACGAAGGGGTTGGTAACGTTCATGAGGGGGAGATAAGCAGGAGGGTTTTCTTTTGTCGAAGGGATTCCTTTGAGGGGAGGGGGACGAATTTCTTCTTTGGGGAACTTGTGGGTTGGAGAGGTTTTGGGTTATCACAAATAATGGTGGATTTCGATGTTGGACACAAGAGGGGTGTTGACATGGGAAACTCAGACACACTATGGTTATGGTTTTGAATTGGTATTAGAGGGCTAAGGAACTTGTGGAGGTTTCGTAGGTTTTGAAGTCGAATAGACTTTCCTAGCTGGCAGGGTGGATTATTCAGTCGGGTGGTCCCCGAACGACCACTGCAACCGAGGCACCATAACTAGGTATTTTTCTTGTTGTTTGGCTAAGTTATATAAATAACTATAAGTAGGTTTTTAATAAGCTTTTAATATATTGTGTCAAATATATTGCTTTGTTAAATAAACCCTTTTTTTTATATGTTGTGAAATTGTAGAAATTTTGTCATAGATTGAGGATAGAGGAATGGGTCCTTACATATCCCAAACAACTCACTTTACTTTACATCTTAATATATGTTCATAGTATTAAGATTTCCTAGAGAAAGGATATTTAACTAAAGCCCCCATCCTCATAGTGTAAGGAGGATATGCCCAATGCTCTAGTGAAAATGTGTCACATTGAACCCCACTTTTTGGGTTTAGTCCAAAAATTTACATGTAAGAGTTTGTGAAAAATAGTGAAATATCAATTCATGAAAAGCTCCTATCAAGTTGAGCATAGTTAATATACATTCATTGTGGTTTTTCTATAAAATAAATAATGATTCAATTATAGTAAGTTGCTAAGGTGCAAATGTATCAATTAAAGGGGGAACTTTCTAGGTAATGGATATAGAAATAAATTGGTTGTGAAATTGAGTAACCTAATTCCAAAGTGACTCGACATATGCATAAATCTAAAATAGAAGCTTAATATTTAAGGCAACCATAGAAAGGACATTGGGTTATAGGATGCCAAAGTGCACCAATATGCTTCCAATAGCCAGGGCCCTAAGAATAAAGGACTAAGTAAACAAAGACTTCTTAGTCTTAATTTAAGGCTTGCAAACACTTGTTGGCACATAGGAGTGACCTAGGGTTCAAAGCTAAGCCAGAAAAACTCCCTCAGACATTAGCATTTTTCAAAATTTGCAAACAGGTGAGGTCTCACCCAAGATATGTTGATGGGTTTGCAAGAACATTTGAAGGTTTTGAAGGGGAAAGGACATGTAGAGATGACTTCAATTCCAAACGATACACCTAAACTATGGTATTTGTCACACACTGTAGATATAACCATTTAAAAGGAATTACATTCATATTGTGTGTTATAATATCCCTAATGAACTACAACACACGTTGGTTAAGTGTAAAGACATTACATAATCAACAAAGTAACCATTCAACATGAGTTCAATATACAAGCACAGAAAAAATTATGACACTCAGCAAGGGAACATAGCTTCACATACATTGATACCATTAATGGCATTACGCCTCAACTATAAAATATCAACACAAGACATTCACCAAAAGCTCTGTAATGACTTCATATTTCATTCATTTATCCAACACTTTATACAATATGAATATAAAGTAGAACATTAGGAGAGAGAAGAAAGTTATGTGTGTCTTTCATGTTATAGACTTGCATGCAACGTCCTATTAAATGTTTCAACATGTTTTGACACCCATAAAATGTAGATTTCTTATCATTCTTGTAGGAAGGGTATGATGTCTTACATCCTTATAAGTATAGAGATTTTCATCGAAATGTGGCCAGGCAAATGGAACAATCTTCTACTTTGTAGAAGCTATTTTGTTCCATCTTCTACTTTGTAGAAGTCCTTTTTCCCCAAGCTAGTTGGACTCATTATCAATGTAGAAGTTCCAAACTTTAGTGATACAATATTTTACTAGCATTATGTACAAATTATTGATGCCAGGATTATCACTTATTGATCCTTGGATCTCTTCATCTAGTATTCTAGAAATGTACTCATTTATCGACATCACCATTATTGAAAGTGAAATTTAACATCACTTGTTTTCATATTTTTCATCCATATTTGAGTAGATTCCAAAAGAGGTGTATCTAAAAGGATGACAAGGACCAAACAAATATTTTTTCATGTTCAAAACACCCAATTATGTTCATAACATTAGTTTTTAAATGAAATTTGGTTCCATCTTGCTTCACATGCGTTCATATGACAACCCAACTGATGGAAAAGGCCCATTCCAATTAAGGGAATTGTAACAAAATTTGTTGCTTTATGTCACTTTCCTTTATACCAAATTCTACTTCTAAGGTCTTCTGTGCTTCCTAGGAAGATGTAGTTCTTGCTGCCTTGCACAAGGACTTATCATCTAATGCATGTTTTATAAGATCCAATACTAAGGCATCACATACTTCCTCATATGGGTTATTAGACCGATGCTCGATCAATAATTTACATCAAAGAAAATGTTCCGTTTTGACAGATCCCAAAAATTAATTTTTTTACCATTAAATTTTGGAATTGTACACCAACATACCTAGAGGTATGCAACAACAGAAAGAAGCAACATATGTATAGCTTTTTAGAGGTAACATCTACGGCTTGTGTCAAAGTGGTATGTGCTTCTTATGGGAGTTTTTCAATTGCCCTTTATGCAAGTCCAACCATAACTCGTCAACAACCTGAAACTTATTTGGAACCCAATGGATTGTGTATTACTTGTACTTGGAGTTTACAACTTCCTACAAAATATCATGAGCTCATTGTTGAATTTGTTGGATACATTCCTCAAAATTGGTTGTTTTATTTATCTCATTCCAAGTATAAGAGGTATCTTCATGTGTTATACCATGAATATAGCTACATGAATTTGTTCCATTGGGGCCCCAAGCACACCTGAAAAGGCTTATGGACAATGGAAATATGAAGAGTTATGTCAAATTTATGTTAACAATATAGAGGTTTTCAACATGTGTATATGGATGCTCGCAATTGTATACTCTAAAGATATCTATAATAATCCTATTGACTACTAATTTTTATTTATCAATCTAGGGATGGAAGGTAGTGGATTTGGTCAACCTTGATGTTACATGTGAGCTAAGGAGGGAGTGACAAGGTATGTTAGGCAATGTTAAGGCATGCTAAAGGTCGGGGAAACATGCAAAGATATGCCAGGTGCTAGGGTGTGTCAATGCATGCCAGGGAGTGTTATGGAGTATTAAGGAAACACAAGGGAGCACTAGTTTAAAATGGATGGAAATGAATGAATAAGAGTGTTTTATAGGGAGTGTCAATGAGTTCTAGGTGTGCTAAGGTGGGAGTGACAAGGTATGCTAGGTAGTGCCAAAGAATGCTAGAGTGTCAGGGTGACATGCCAAGATGTCCCAGGTGTGAGAGTCTGTCAATGTGTGCAGAGTGTTGGGGAGTGCCAAAAAAACACAAGGGAGAACTAGTTAAAATACGACCACAGTTGGATGTGAGCCTTGTCTTCGTAACATTTTAAGTTGTATTTGTTGAGATTTAACATGAGTAGCCCAATATAAGTTATAGGAAGTTCTTAGGTGAACGAGGCAGAGTCTAGTTGTAGTAACTGTAACTTGATCAAGTTGTTGTAGTTGAGGTAGGATTTGGTTGGGTTCCCATGTTGCAAGAAAAGTAAGGGTTTCTGTGAAATCATGATAGCTAAGGAGTGCCAGGGCTTGCTAAGGAATGAAAAGACATGCTAACACAATCCAGACACTGTGAATGCATGACAAGGAGTGTTAATGGGGAGTGTGAGGGCATAACAAGGGATAACTAGGTCAAAGTGCATGGAGATGAACAAATAAGAGTGTGTGTCAGGGAGTGTCAGTGAATTCCAAGTGTCCTAAGGACGAAGTGTGTTAGGAAAATTTTAGAATAGGACTTGTAGGAGGGAAGCCTACGATTGTGATAAGGAGATGATCAAAGTAGTTTGAAACAAAGGGAGACTTTGGTCTAGGCACAACATTATTTTTTCAATGACTTGGTTGGTTTACCATGTCACAAAAAATGTAAGGCTATCTATAAGGGCATAACAAATAGGGAGTGCCAACGTGTGCCAGGGAATGCCAAGAAGTGCTAACACATGATAGATAGACACAGGGCATGTTATGCATCCCATGACATGCCAAGTGCTAAGGCATGGCAAGTTGTGCCATGTGTTAGGGTGTGGTGCCAATGCATTATAGGGAGTGTTAGGGAATGTTAGGAAAAACAAGGGAGCACTAGTTTTAATTGCATCGAAATTAATGAATAAGAGTGTGTGACAGGGAGTGTTAGCAAGTTCCAAGTGTGGTAAGGAGGGAGTGATTAGGTATGCTAGGCACTGCCAAGGCATGCTAGAGTGTTAGGAATCGTGCCAAGATGTACCAAGTGCCAGAGTGTGCCAATGAATGCCAAGTAGTGTTAGTGAGTGTTAGGGAAACACAGAGGAGAACTAGGTCAAAATGCATGGAATAAAAGAATAAGAGTGTGTGATAGAGAGTGTGAGCGAGTTCTAGGTGTGTTAAGGAGGGAGTGACATGCTATGTTAGGCAATGGTAACGCATGATAGAGTGACAAGGAAATATGAAGCCAAGATGTGCCAGGTGCCAAGGTGTGTCAACGCGTGCTTGGAAGTGTTACAAAGTGCGAGCGAAACACAAGGGAGCACTAGGTCAACATAATGCATGGAAATGAATGAATAAGATTTTGTGACAGAAAGTGTTAGTGAGTTCCAAGTGTGCTAAGGAGGGAGAGACAAGATATTATAATTAGTTCTAAGACATGTTAAAGGCCATAGAAACATGCCAAGATGTGCTAGGTGCTAGGGTGTGCCAACGTATGCTACGGATTGTTAGGGAGTTCCATGGAAACACAAGGGAGTACTAGTTTAAAATGCATGGAAATGAATGAATAAGAGTGTGTGATATGGAGTGTCAGTGATTTCTAGGTGTATGAAGGAGGGAGTGACTCTTTCACTTATGGTGAAGCCCAAACCGGTGAGATAACTATCGATCTTGGTGTACCAAGCACGAGGTCCTTGTTTGAGATCATACAATGCTCACTTGAGTCTGCACACATGAGACTCTTGATCAAATGTCTCAAAACCTTTGTTTTGCTCTATGTACACCACCTCCTTAGTAACCCCATTGAGAAATGTTGTTTTTACACCCATTTGGTGGATATTATACCCCATCTACATAACCAGAGCAAGAATTGATCAAATGGATGGGTACCTTGCTACAAGAGAAAAGGTATCCTAAAAGTCAATTCCCTCAACTTGAGAGTACCCCTTGGCCACAAATATGGCCTTATACTTCTCTATACTTTCGTCTATTTCTTGCTTCACATTGAATATCCATCTCAAACCCACTATTGATTTATATGTTGGTCTTCGGACCTTTTCCCAAACACTGTTCTTTGCAATGGATTCATATTCCTCCACCATTGCATCAACCCATACAGTTTGCTCTATTTCTTCCTCAAAATATGATGGCTCAATCTCTATAATCTTAGTCATAAGAGCCATGTAGCTAGTGTACCTCTCAGGTGACCTCCTTTTCTTACAAAAATTTGAAGGATATCCCACATTATCCCTCACATCCTACACAAGTCTATCAACTTCCTTAGCTATTTTTCGGCCTTCTCTGGATGGTTTTGCTTGAGTGAATGTCTCCACTCTCTGCTCCTCAATTTGTGGCTGCTCTACAACTTCCTAAGGTTCCTCATTTGGAGATAAAAGCTCATATTTTTGTGGGATCTAAAGCTCCTTCTCAGGGGAGCACCACATAACTTTCTCCTCATCAAAATTTACATCCCTTCGCATAACTATGATTCTGAGTGATGGCAAGTACACATGGTAGTTGTGGGGATTTTATGTGTAAACCACAAAACCCTCCATTCTACAGTTGACTCAAGCTTATTCCTTGGTTCTTTGGAGACATGGCAGTAAACACAGAGGCTCCAAAAATCTTGAAGTATGACACATCCCGCTTTCTTCTTGAGAAAGCCTCCTCCGGTGTAATCATGCCAAGAATCCGATGAGGACTTGAGTTCTAAAAACATAATGTTGTATTGCATGCCTCAACCCACAAACTCAGAGGTAGACCTTGGTCATGGAAGATCACCCTCATTGCTCCCAAAATGCTACGATTTTTTCTCTCAACCACCCCATTTTGATGTGGGTTGTGAGGTGTTGTCAACTCTTGTCGAATGTCTTCTTTCACACATAAATTTTTAAATTCATTCGACACATACTCACCTCCATTCTTGCTCCTGAGAGCCTTCACCTTCTTGTTGGTTTCTTTCTCAACCAGTGCCTTGAATTCTACGAACTTGGAGAATGTTTCATCTTTCTTCCGCATGAAGAGATCCAACACTTATTTGAGAAGTCATCAAGAAAAAGGACAAAATATATTTGTCTGGTAGTGGAGGCTATCAACAAAGGTCCACAAACATCATAGTGGATCCTTTCTTGGACTGCATGCACTTCGTTGTCCCGATCATGGAATGTGGATTTTATTTACTTCCCCAAGGTACATCCTTTGCATACATCATGCTGCTCAAGTGATCCTTTAGGGAGGCTAGTGGCTATTTGTTGTATAATATTCAAGGTGCCATGATGCAAATGGCCAAGTCTTATGTGCTAAAGTTCACCTACATCGTGTCCCTGCACTTTCTCTTCCTTAATGATTAATGTAGCACAATCATCCACATCTAACTTATATAGATTCTTCACACAAACCACGATATTCTTCACCTGTGCCGTGGCTATGTGTCTCATGAATTCTATTCCTTTGTTGAAGATTACATCATAACCACAGTCTTCCAAAAGTCCAACAGACATGAGATTTTTCTTTAGGCCTAGAGCAAACATGACATCCTTGAGCCTGAAAGGGGAGCCTCACTCTCTCTAAAAGGTGACTGTACCAATACCAGTCATGTTATAGCTTTCTTCATCCCCTATCTTGATGTGCATTTGGAGATCTTTCTCCTCCAGGTCACTGAAAAGATCTCTACACCTTGTCATGTTGAAAAATGCACCTAAGTCCAAGTACCACATACTCCCCATCACTATGTTGGCCATGCATGTGATAAGGGTAAAGTCAAGGTCGAAGGGTGAAGTTGACGCTTCACCCGCTGCTCCTCCTAAGGTCATCTTGCTTGGATTTTTCTATGGGCACTTCGTGGCATAATGTCTGTGTTCATGACAATGGAAGAATTTATTTTTTGACAAATCATTCTTCTTTCCCCCTTGGCTCGATTTTGGTTTGGTTTGATATTTCTTCCCTTTTCCCTTGTTTCCGTTTCCAAAAAATGCAAATTTTTATTCATCCTTTTCCTTGGATGAGGTCCCATCTCTGGTATTCTTCCTTATTTCCTCCTGTACCAAATCGTACCTTTAGTTTTTTCAATTTAGTAGTTTCTCCCTCCCTTTCACTTAATCCTGATAGTTATGCCAACTCTTGGGAAGGCCCAAAAGGGATATGCTTACTAAGTCATCCTTTAAAATAGTAATAAAAACTCCTACAAGCTCATCATGAACTTGTGTGAACCTCCTCAATATTGCAGGATAAAGTCATTCTTCTACATCTTGATATTTCAAAGTTTATCCTTGAGCACCATCTTTTTGTGGCCACTACTATTCTACAATAGATTTTTCAGTGCCTACCACATTGCATAAGGATTTTCTTTCCCATGGAGATTGCTGACAATGTGTTCCCATACTCCCTCCAATATTATTCTCCACACTTTGGCTACATCTTTCTTCCATTGAGAAAGGTTCTGGGCATCATATTCTGCTAGCTTTGTAACATCTCTCTTGATGTATTCTAGCAATCCATTGTCATTGAATACCTCCTCCATGTAATCCTTCCATTCAATGAAATTAAAGTTGCCTTCCAAGGCACACCCTATCATCATCCCATTAAACGTCATCTTCTCAGTTCTTTAGAGATCTTGCTACACTTAACTGCAAATTCAAACCTCCTAAGAAACAAGTTTGAAATTCCTGCTCTAATGTGAATCCTGCTACGATACGATGTAGAAATTATGGTATAGATATGCAACTTCTCATGAAATTTTTTCAAAATCACAAGACACAAACCTACTCTACTGCTCTAGGAAGTTAAGTCACAATTTAGAACAAAAAAATCAGGCATGCAATAAGAAATAAAACACATGCACACAATATTTTTCCCTGGGAAAGCAATATTATAAAAACTCTAATGACTTCTTGCATCAATCTGATTAATATAGATCTCAATTGTGCACAACATGTAAGTGAATAACCTATCTCCCTTCTCACTAAGAAGCTCAAACCAAAACTTCTTCAATTCTTGCCTCTACTTCAGCCCATGTTTCCTTGGGAAATTCCTTGAGAAATTAGGCCCTTATTATTTAGGAATTTTTCCAAAATTGGTTGCATAATTCCTAAGGTTGATCATGTGACTTCATGCAACACCTGTACGCTCAAGACTAGTCTACAACTAATGTTACACTTCCTTAGAATCTCCACTGTAGCTGGGGAACTTGAATTATTTGCATGCACTAGCTATTTTGGGTTGATTTATCAATAACTAGATGAGTACTACATTTGACTATAGTCCCACTGCACAACTGGCCTTCCACTAGTTCCTCCAATAGTTAGAACTAGTTTAACTGAAACAACTTGAGATAATTGACTTTGATTGCTACAAATTAGCAATCACACATGCTTAATTTAATTCTAACTCCTCCAAATCGAATTTATTGAGTAAAATGGGTGACACAAGCCATGTCATACAAGTTAATTACATCCAAGTTGTCTGCTAATGTGGAAATTCAAATTTTCTTGATTTAATCAAGGAAAAATAAAATTGAGAATTTCTTGTTGCATTTTTCAACAATACTTCAAGTGAATCTAATCCATGTTTCCAATCCAACACAACAATGTGGTAATAAAACCAACCAACGCATATAAGTAGCGTTCAAAATAAATAAAACAATAAAAAAACATATTAAAACACAATTGATAGAGACCCCAAAAAGTACTCCAACTATGTTACGACCTATCCACATTCATCAAAAGTGCCTCCATCACTCCTCTCACGATGCACACCCCCATTTCTGGCCTCCATCACCCTAAATCCCATTAGTTGTTGTTAGCCTTCATTGCTCTACTTCACGAAGAACCCGTCAATAGTGTATAGACGAACCCCTAATCCTTTACCTTTTTTACTAGCACCTCATATTTAAAATTTTAAGACAAAGGATTTATTTTGTCTTAAAATTCCCCTCCATGTAGTATTGTCGAATGCGATGACATACAAGTTGTCTCTAATCTTAATAGACATCAAAGGGACAAAAGAGTAATTAATGTGTGGGAAATCTTACCACAAAGTTTTCGCGTTCTTCACAGTCGACTACCCCCACAAAATGAAGAGCCCAACAAGTCGTTGTCTTTGTATAAGATAACGTGAATGGAAAGTGAAACAGCAGCATTGGTATAGGTGCGATACAGTAGTAGCCTACAAGCTAACGGACTTAGGGTGCACTATGAGAGTCAATTTCGTAGTTGTTAGATAATATTTTCTTAAATTGATATGTTTTTGTCTTAATTGTTAATTTTCTTAAATGGGTTTTGCCTTAAGTGGCCATTGTCTTAAATATAAAGTTGTCTTAAAATATTTTTGTCTCAAAGATTTTTGTCTTAAATATAAAGTTTTGTCTTAAAATAATTTTTTCTTAAAATAAGTTTTGTCTTAAAATATTCTTGTCTCAAACTGTTTTTGTCTTCAAATATTTTTGTCTTAAACTGTGTTTGTCTTAAAATAAATTTTTGTCTTAAAATATTTTTGTCTTAAACTGTTTTTTTCTTAAATTTAAAATTGTATCTTAAAATATATTTGTCTTAAGTTATTTTTGTATTAAATCTAAAGTTTTGTCTTAAAATAATTTTGTCTTACACTGTTTTTGTCTTAAATTTTATATTTAAGACAATTCAATTGATATTAAATTTTAATGTAAAATAATTAAAATAAAAAGAGACTTTTTAAGACAAAATATTTCTTTCGTCTTAAAAAAATGTCTTAAAAGTGCCCTTGGTGTAGTAGTGTCTCAATATGAAAATTAACCATGGACAAACATGTTTATTTAATGGCATATAATATTTATCTTAGCATTTTTATACCTTGGGTTTACATTATTCCCTTAGGCTTTTAGTGTTAATTCGTTGGGTTAATTATTCCCTTGAGTTTAATTTATCAATCATCGTCCACCATGATGAGTCATGGTCAGTCATGGTCAACCATGGTCATAAATGGTCAACCATGTTTATAAAATCAATCATGGTCAACCATGGTAAATCATGGTCCCACATCGGATTACAACAAAGATTTTCTCAATACGAAAAATAACTATGGTCAACCATGGTCCAACATTGCATTTTGAAAAGGATTGTCTCAATATGAAAAACCACCCATTATCAACCATGGTCACCCATGTTTATTTTAGTGTTTATAATATTATTCCCATCGGTTTAATATCATTCCCTTGAGTTTATAATCCCTTGGTTTTTTGTCTTAATACCTTGGGTTTATTATTCCTTTGGGTTTATAATATCAATCATAGTCAACCATTCTTGACCATGGTCAACAATGGTTCAACGCCACGTTGTGAAAAAGGTTGTCTTAATATGAAAATCAACCATGGTAAACCATGTTTATAATCCCTTGGGGTTTTAATATTAATGCCTTGGGTTTATAATATAAAACTCTTGTGTTTATTTATCTATGGGTTCATATTCCTAGGGTTTAATATTATTCCTTCCATTCAATCATGGCTATGCATGGTCCAACGTCGCATTGTGACAAGAATGTCTAAATATGAAAATCAACCATGGTCAACCATGTTTATTAAAGGGTTTATAATATTTATCTTAGTGTTTATATACTTGGGTTTATATTATTCTCTTGGGTTTTATGTTATTCCATTGGATTTTTAGTGTTAATTCCTTGGGTTTATAATATCAATCATGGTCAACCATGGTCCAATGTCACATTGTGATAAGGAATGTCTCAATATGAAAAATCAACCATGGTAAACCATGGTCAACCACGGTCCAACATCACATTGTGACAAAGATTGCCTCAATATGAAAATCAACCATTGTAAACCATGGTCCAACTTCACAGTGTGACAAAGATTCTCTCGATATGAGATTCAATCATGGATCAAACATGGTCAACCATGATCCAACATCCATGGATCAATCAAGGATCAAACATGGTCAACCATGTTCCAGGGTCATTTTTTGACCGAGATTGTCTCGATATGAAAATCAATCATGGATCAAGGATGGTCAACCATTGTCCAATATTGCATTATGACAAGGATTGTCTCTATATTAAAATCGACCAAGGTGAGTCATGTTTATTTTAGGGCTTATAATATTTTTTCGCTTGGGTTTAATATTATTCCCTTCGAGTTTTAGTATTAATGACTTGGCTTTATTATTCCCTTAGATTTATAATATCAATTCCTTAGGGTTCTTAATCTAATGGTTGATATTCCTATGGTTTAATATTATTCCCTTCATTCAACCATGCTCGAGCATGGTCCAACGTTGCATTATGAAAAATATTGTCTGAATATGAAAATAAACCATGGTCAACTATGGTTAACCATGTCCAACATTGCATTGTCTCAATATGATAATCAGCAACGGTCAACCATGGTCAACCATGTTTATTTTAGTGTGTGTAATATTTATCTTAGGGTTTATAAACCTTGGATTTATAATATTTGTCTCTTGGGTTTAATGTTTTTCCCTTGGGGTTTTAGTATTATTTCTTTGGCTTTATTATTCAACAATGGTCATCCATGTTTATTTAAGGGTTTATAATATTTAATCTAGGTTTTATATACCTTCGGTTTATATTATTCCTCTGGGTTTAATAATATTCCTTTAGTATTAATCCCTTTCGTTTATTGTTACCTTAGCTTTATAATATCAATCATGGTCAATCGTCATCAACCATGTTGCAATGTCGCATTGCGGCAAAGCTGTCTCAATATGAAAACCTTGGTTAACCATAGTCAACCATGCTCATTTTAGTGTCTATAATATTTATCTTACGGTTTTTGTACCTTGGGTTTATAATATTAGTCTCTTGGATTTACTATTATTTCTTTGGGTTCATTATCCCTCAGGGTTTTAGTATTAATCCCTTGGGTATATAATATCAATCCCTTGGGTTTATTAATCTAATAATTCAACTGTGGTCAAGCATGGTCCAACATTGCATTGTAACAAAAAAATTCTCTATATGAAAATCAAACCCTAGGAATATGAACCCTAGGGAATAATATTAAACCCTAGGAATATGACCCGTTACATTAATAAACCCAAGGGATTTAAATTGTAAACTCAAGTGAATAATTTTAAACCCCGGGAATATTAATGTTTGGGATTGTAATATTACTAATCGCTTGGGTTTTTAATTTAATGTGTTGGGTTTATCTATTTCTTAGGTTTGTACTATTAATAATCCCTTAGGTTTTTAATATTAATTCTTTGGGTTTATTATTA